>JADBJO010007749.1:41339-78839 GCA_016801955.1 Conus betulinus
TCTTCTACTCTCGTTTGATTTTTTTGTTGGTGCATGTAAAGATGGTGCTAGTAGAAGGGATGATGAATCTTGCCCTGTGCTTTGTTTGTCAATGTCCTTAGGGGTAGAAGGGGTAAGTGTCTTGCCCTGTGCTTTGTTTGTCAATGTCCTTAGGGGTTAGAAGAGGGGGAATATCTTGCCTTGCCCTGTGTTTGCTTGTCAATTTCCTTGGCGGTAACTAACCCCCTCTCTTTCTAAATTTTGCAAAGAGTGAAAAGGTTAACAATTATATTGCAGCAGGTTAGGTGGATTAGTCATAGTAATTAGCGCCAGAAATCATATGCAGAATGGTAGCGATAATGATGATAGTAACAGCAACAACAACAAAGACCTCATTAACGATGATGATGATGATGATGATGATGATGATGATAGTTATGATGATAATTATGATGATAATCAGTAATACTGATAATGATGGTGATGACAGTAGTGATAATAATGATATGATGATAGTAGTGAAGACAGTAATAATGGCAGAAGAAATCTTAGCAATAGTAGTAGTGGATGGAGAGGAATAGAAATGGTCAATGAAGAGAAACCAGGCAATATTGCTGGGTGATGTTAATGATAGTATCAATGATAAGTGTAACAATTTGTAATAATGATAGTAACTGGAAATGAAGTATTCAATGAGAAAAGGGCTAGCATTCCTTTTGAAAGAGAGAGAGAGAAAGAGAGAGAGAGAGAGAGAATCTATGTGGGGGTGCGTGAGTGGGAGTGTATGTGTATGTGTGTATGCCATTGGGCGTGTGTGTGTGTGTGTGTGTGTGTGTGTGGTGTGTGTGTGTGTGTGTGTGTGTTTCAGTTTCATCAAGGAGGCGTCACTGCATGCGGACTAGTCGGTATGCGCTACACACACATCCGCTAGGTTCTGATACCATACTACGTATGATTTTAAACTGATGGATAAATGAATTAACAACTCAGATGAGAGAATTGAAGAAGAGGGTCTCGTGGCTATGACATAGTAGATGTCTGACCTACGCATTAGCCCAATGCGCTGGTCAGACCTTGAGTGCCTACCTAACAACATTGTTTGTTTGTTTGTTTATTTGTTTTTTATGTTTTTTTTTTTTTTTTTAAATTTGTATGTGTGTGTAGTGAAGCTACAAATGTGTGTATATGGATGTGTGGGCACGGCCCATATGTGTGCTTGTGCAGATGTGTGTGTGTGTGTGTGTGTGTGTGTGTGTGTGTGCGTGCGTGCGTGTGCGCGCGCGCGCATGCGTGTTTGTGTGTGTATACGCCTATCTTGTGCTGAAGTGATTGAAGATAAGTTATTGCTCGTTCATTTTCATTGTCCTTAATTGTTTTGTATCTTGCCTGAAGAAGACCCAGGAGGTGGAAACGCGTCGTGTTTTGTCTTGTGATTTGTTTGTCCACGTTTTTTTTTTCCGGTTCGCTATTTTTTATCTAAGAATTGTTTAGATTTCTGCCTGCAGTCGTCTTACTTTGCAACCAAATCAAGTAAACCAAACACCTTACATTTTGAACTTTGATGGATTCCATTCCATTACTTAGTGGTCCTTATAACGAACTGGACAGTTTTTACGACTGCTCAACCAAAACTGCATTAGTTTTCCTCCTTTTATTTTTCGAACCCGACACAGAACTTAAGCGTGTTGAGTGTTCTTTAAGCAAGCCTGATATTATTTCTATTGCCCGTAAAAAGAAATCCTACGTCAACCGCATACTGAAAAGCTTGTATGCAACATTATTCAACAAGATGCCCTCTGTGTTTTTCTTTTTCGCGTATTATAATTGCCAGAATTTCCACTCCTAAGAAAAAAAAGATACAGTGAGCTGGGTCACCCTGTCTACAACCTCGTTCCACGTCAACTCATTCACAGACTTAGTTTCAAAGTGGGTGACTGTTTCATTTAGAGTCTTGACCAAGAACACAGATTTGATATCTGTACCAAAATGATTCCACCAATTTACAGATTTCTGACTGAAAACGAACTGATTTTTGTACTTTAAACAAGAAATCCCAGCTAACTGATACCAAACGCTGTCTCGAAGTCTATATTCAAGAAAAAGTCCAGATTAACTGTGTTCCTCTAGGTTGGTGTTGTCGACTAGCCTGGTATATCACTAATAAAATTCATGCAGAATGAAGTCAGTTTGATCCTCACAGACTTATTAAGTGGAACGATTTTAAACGATTTGCTCCGGAAGGGCGTGGAAAGTTTATTGATAAGATTTATCAGTGAGATCGGTCTCCATGTGGTGATCGAATTTTGTGGTTTACCTCTTTTAGGGACACAAACAATGACAGCTAGTCTTTGAACACACAAAAGCTCCACCGTTTTAAACCCTACATTCAATGCCTCAACTGAAAGAAAATGAGAATAGAACCCTGCTCCAAAAGCACTTGAAAATGTCGTGTGTTTTTTTCTCAACGTTATGTCCTAGACATCTGTATTAACATAAAGTCTGACAATATTGTAGCGGTCGAAAGATGAAAGTCAGCTTATGGGATATTATCAACTGTTTCCCCTGCATACATACTAGTTAGGTATTATGTTTTTCATTGTCCTGTTTGTTTGTGTCTTGCCTGAAGAAGACCTAAGAGGTCGAAACGCGTCGTGTTTTGTCTTGTGACTCGTTCGTCCACGTTCTCTTGGCGGTTCGCTAACATTTATGTAAGAGTCATTACATTTTAAGCTCAGAAAAATCATGGAGTGATCTGCCCTGTGTCCTCATTCAATTTCTGCGCCTTCTACAAAAAAGAAAACTACTTGAAGTGAGATAAGCAAAGAATCGAGTCTAACGTGCTGAAAGCGGTTACTGCTTTTCCGTGCATGCCAATGACAATCATATTTCAGTTCTCTCAAATGTCAGGTAACTCCTCATCATTCATCATGTCATCAGACATTTCTTTAGCTTTAAGGTTGTTTATATTTGTGTAGTTATAATACCGTGATTAAGTATTAAGTAAAAAAGCTCTCCATCTATTAAGTATTAACGTTGGTTCTGTATTTTTATATTTCTCCATTTCTATAGCTATAGGTTGTTTATCATTTGTTGGATAATATCGTCTTTTAAGTATAAGTAAAGTAAAAAAAAAAATCTCCATCTTTTAAGCTTTAAGTTATTCTATATTTTCATATTTATTTTTCATTTAAGTATTATAGAATTCGTCATCACTGTTTCGTCCAGGAGCAATTACCAGTAGGAAATCTTTTGGTTAAACTTCGAATAGTATTATGAGACTATTTACACCATTACATGTAGAAATTCTTTTTTGATTTTGAAAATCATTAACAAGAAGTACTAACATGTCTTTTGACCTGGAAAAATATGGCTTGAAATGTTCCATTTGAAGAAAATGTATAGTTCAGTTTCACAGTTTAGCAAAAGTCTTTGGTGAGGGGTGTAGAAACACAATTCTTGTGTTGTCTGCCGTGCACTGCTAGGTGAGTGTGTGCGTAGTGTTTGAAAGTCTAGGCGGGAGGGAGGAGAGAATTGGGGCAACATATGTTTCGTTCAAAAGATGCAGTTCAGTTGAGTTCAATTCATGTACTTACGGTACAGCCGACCACAGTGGGGGCATATCAGGGCTGTCACCACGCAAAAAAATCAACTCTGGAGATAATGTTCAAACAAATTAAAAAATTG
Organism: Conus betulinus; assembly: GCA_016801955.1. Classification (NCBI taxonomy): domain Eukaryota; kingdom Metazoa; phylum Mollusca; class Gastropoda; order Neogastropoda; family Conidae; genus Conus; species Conus betulinus. The sequence continues at coordinate 45,003 of JADBJO010007749.1, forward strand.
ATGGGAAAAAAAAAGAAGAAAAAGAAAAAGAAAGAAAAACCCAAGCTGGCAACTCTATTAAAACTGTCTTGTTTTTAAACACGTATCGATTGACACTCTGGTCTTTCCATCTTCTACAGGTAGTTAAGAAAAGAGTCCAACCCACAGCCAAATGGTGTAATCCATGCTCTCTCTCTCTCTCTCTCTCTCTCTCTCTCTCTCTCTCTCTCTTACAAGCTAGTCGCTTATTAAAAGTAATGATCTGTACATTTCAGGCCACAAAACTTTAAAAGTGTTCTGTCTGTTCACAGAGATTGATATTGGAGGCAACTGCACTGCTGATGACGAGTGTAAGACTGGTAGTATCTGTTCTGATAAATGCGGTGAGTTTCCCTCCCTGCTTCTGTCTTCTCTGTCTCTGTCTGTCTGTCTCTCTGTCTCTCTCTCTCTCTCTCTCTCTCTCTCTCTCTCTCTTCTTTCTCAAAATCCGGACCACATTTGTTTCTTACCCAGCCGCAGGCCATTTGCACCTTACCATCCACTGGGAGGCAGACAATGTCAAGTCGTCCAGACGCTACTCACCGGAGGAGACTCTGCACCGCCACTGAGTCAATACAGTGGTGTAGTACAGTGGCGCCTGTTCTGATCCAACACGCGCAGGACACACCACCTACTAAGTCAACTTCTGAAAATCATAATTGCTTAGTCGCGGGAGTCGACGGGAGTGAGCTCCCTCTAAAGGACGCCACCACGTCCGTGCAATGACAGCCCCTTGAATTTGCCGATACTGGTGGCCCCGGACACAATCAAACTGTAGACGTGAGGTCACCGTGAGAGCAGGGTTTGAAGAGCCACAGAATTTGAGACTATTTTTCGAAATGCTGATCGATGAGGATGAGGATGATGAAGATGAAGACGATGCTACGGCATTTCCATTCAGGTTTGAGATCGCATGGCAAGGACTATATCTACGCAGACTTACATGACATATCCCAGCGTCAACCGGGCCCGAGAGAAACAGGCACCTTGCAAGGCTGGTCAGAAAATTGGAGCAGCACTTTCAGAGATGTATCCATTCAGTGGTTGAAACTCGACTGTTTGGTCCCGATCTTCCCGACCGCAGACTGAAAAGTTGGTATTATCATGAGACTCCCAAGGGGTCTACAAACACAATATATACCAACAGTATGCATGTAGAGAGCTACAGGCTCATACTCTCATAACAACGGTGCTAGCTGTTACCATGTTTCCATTGTTGGGTCATGCCCATGAATCATTTGGGACACAGACTGCAGGTTGAGATGGCAGAGTTTCCCTGGACGTTGTCTGCTTTCATGCGGGTCTTGTGTAACAGGGGACTTGTTCTAGAAATATTTTTTTAGTTGGTTTAAACAAATTGTATTTGTTCGAGAACCATTTTGCAGCAATATTCAAAAACCATGGAGTTCAACAAGCATAGGCTTATAAAACGTACTCTTACAAAGCAAAATATACATGCGAGTGGCTGCGTCAGAAAGTTATCAAAGTGGAATTGGAAAGGAGGAAAATCAACAGACACAAACAAAAAACAAAAACAACAGCAAGGACAAGCGAACAAACGAAAAAACGTTTAACACACAAGAGTACACTCAAACTACAGCACAAAATAATAAAATAACCCACCATGCCCGAACCACAGCATGCCATTTCAATCAATAGTATTTCATACCAGGTAGAAGACCGGGAAGGTAAATGTGGTAAGCTGAATAAATTTAGTTAAGTACAAATCTATTAGAAAGTTTAACAAAATTTCCGACCATAATGAATATCTCTGTATTTGTGTCCACATCCAGGTCAAGGTTACCAGTCAATAATGTTGAGATGTCGTGTTTTACTGTGTCATGTAAAGTTTCTATTGTCAGAGCACGGGCCTGTTGATGGAGTGGACAATTAATTAAGAAATGGGCTGCATCCTCAACTGCCGTGCCACAGTCACAGGAAGGGTTTGTTTCTAAGATGCCGTTTGAAAAGATCGTTGTTTAAGTCACTCATTTCCAATCTCAACTTACACAGAATTATTTCTGACGTCCTATCGGATAAGTAGTAACATCTAGGCATGATACTATCGGTACTGCTGAGGAAACGCTTGAGAAAACTAAGAGAATTAGATACTTTAATATTGTCAGGGAGGTCATTCCAAAGAGCAGTAGATGAAGGGAAGAAGGAAGATTTGTATATATCTAATCTACACTTTGGTATCTGCCTCTCTAGGGGGCGCCTGAGGTGATAAGGGTTGACAGAGGATATAAGATGGGGAAGCCGATTAGACAGGTAAAACAGGAACAATACCGTTGACCGTTCTGGAAATATGATTGCTATGGTCTGTTATTGGATGCAGGATTCAAGATGATAATCTAAGATAAACGGTGAGCACTTCACTCGGTTTGCCGTGTCTGATTTCTCATAAAACGTCTTTGTATGTTTCCTTTTGTACTTGTTTGCCGTGAGACTTAGCTCGCAGATTTAAAATGAAGATGAGAAATAAAACCACATATCACGATGATGGCTCATAGAAGCATAGCAACCTCATCAGATAATAATAATAATAATAATAATATATAATAATTAGTTTGGCGGCTTTCCCAAAGAATTGCGCCGAAGTTCATGAGATATAGGAGATTACTCGTTCTTCATTTTCGTTGTTCTGAGTGTTGTTTATCTTGCCTGAAGAAGACCTAAGAGGTCGAGACGTGTCGTGTTTTTGTCTTGTGATTCGCTCACTCATGTTTGGAGGATACAGTGTTTACCAAAAAAAAAAAAGATCTGTTTAGATTTCCACCTGTAGTCCCCTCATTTTGCACCTTTTTTTTTCATGAGGAAAACAGTTACTTTCTTCCAGAAGACAGGGATGATTTAGAAGTAAATACTACTGCTTTTCTCATGCAGCTCATACTACCCTTTTTACAAAAGTCTCAAGTTTTTTTTGTTTGTTTGTTTGTTTGTTTGTTTGTTTGTTTGTTTTTTTTTGGGGGCGGTGTGGAGTTTTAGGGAGTAAGTGGTGGATGGAAAAGTGTGATTCTAACATCCTGCTTTGTTCCTTGTTTGTGTTGTCTGTACATGTCTCTGTTTCTGTTTTTTGCTTGTTTTATTGTTCATTTTGAGTTGTTTTGTTTGCTTTTTTTTATTTCTCGCTTTTGTTTCTTTGTTACAGACATTATTAAACTCAGTTGCTTTGTTCAGGGTGTTTTTCGTTTTCTTGTTACGACAGCTAAGTAATCATTCAAAATACGATCCATTACCATCCTACGATAAAGTGGGGGGTTTTTTTTTTTTTTTTTTTGTTTTTTTTGAATAAATTCAATTGGAAATTGAAGCTGTGTATATGTTTAGCATAGTATAAGCTCGCTACTGTATAATCATTTTAAAGAAAGAGCATAGGCTTCTTGTTCGCCTGTGTTACGCGTAGCTTTCAATCCAGTCTCCCTTTCTATAATTGAGAAACGATCATTTCCAGCCGATCGATGGATCTTGTCTTTACACCGTTTCATCACATTCTTATATGCACGGGTGATCCTGAACGCCAACATTCAAACATACTAAACATAACCATTACTGACACATCCACAAATCCAGTGTCAAGAAAAATAAATCTTGTTTGCCAAACGTTTGGAAACCAAGTGGTACATTCCAGCTGGCTCAGCAGATGTTGCGAGAGTTATTTCCCTTTAAGGTGAGAAACAGGAAAATGGCAGTATGTTGTGCAGGCGGGGAATGTTCGGGTTAGGCGGCATTGGAAAAAAGCGTGGATGCAAGCCCAAGTACTCATGCTGTGTCGTGTGATGAGGAGTATACTTCATCCATTTGTGGACACGGGAGTTTGCTGGAACACTATACAGATGAATACTCTGGTGTCGTTTTTGGTCCTTTCGCTGCTATTATATCTTTAAAATGCAGCTGTTTGTTTGTAGTTGCTGTAGTGTTGTTGTTGTTGTTGTTGTTCTTTTCCATTGTCTTGGTTACGATTCAGTGGATATTTTTTTTGTCCCCTACATATCTTTTCTGTTGCGATTCATTTGAAACTGGTCCTGTTATAGATTATATTCTGTTATCAGTGTGTAACGATGTTGACAACAATCTTTTCTTGGTCGTTTGGGAGTCTTCGTTTATTACCATATTCAGAAGGCTTGTTTCGTGTATTTTTTCTGCCCCAGATTTAAACATGATGGTAGTTACCAGAATCACCGGATATCACAAAAGGAGGATCTGGCTGCCATAGTTACCTCCACGTAGGATGTTACATTTTACTACTTAGCCCTGGTTCACTTGCTTGCTTGTCTGTTTGTTAGAGCGTGCACACACACACAAATCTTTGATGCTGTTTGTAACGAAACTTCGTGGAAATATGTAGCGTGGCCGAAAGAGGACTCTGTGATATATTGATGCGGATCTGGATCAGATACGGATCCAGAGGAACCGGTCAGCGATAGCCGAGATCTGCACTCTCCTATGTACTCATCTAGGTGTTTTCTTCAACTGCTAGAATCCCTGAAATATAAATTGGCATTAATAGTGCAACGTTTGACTGACAAATCGGCTCTCTACCTGATGAGCAGCTAATCGGGAAAAAAGCTGAGTGTGTGTGTGTGTGTGTGTGTGTGTGTGTGTGTGTGTGTGTGTGTGTGTGTGTGTGTGTGTGTGTGTGTGTGTGTGTGAGAGAGAGTGTGAGAGATGAGAGAGAGAGAGAGAGAGAGAGAGAGAGAGAGATAATGATTAACGATTACGATTACGACAACGATTTTTTTTTTTTTTGAAAAAGGCCAAAGCCTCGTTTGAAGGAGAAACATGTAAAACAAAAAAGAAACTTTTCACGCACTTTGGCGTACAATATATATATATATATATATATATATATATGGCGTACAATATATATATATATATGACGAGAGAGAGAGAGAGAGAGAGAGAGAGAGAGAGAGAGAGAGAGTTCTGAGTTCTGCTTCAGAATGTAAATTGCTGTAATGATTATGACCGACGTGTTTGTTTGTTTGTTTGTTTGTTTTTCATTTCTGTTTATTTTTTTTCTACCCGCTTCATTTTCGTACAAATTGTGGGTTGAACTGCCTTGCGTGAATGAACATACACTTCTAAAAAAAGAGAGAGAGATGGGGGGGGGGGGGGGGGGGGGAGGGAGGGAGGGAGGGAGGGAGAGAGCAATCCTAACCAGAAAGTGTGATTCTTATCAAGTCTGGTGAATTATCTTGTATGCGAGAGAAATAAGAAAACAAACCTGTAGGCGGCTGGTCTCCCCCCTGCCCACTTGATCAACAATGCAAACGTCATTCCGGTCTTGAAGCAACGACCTGTTCCCCCATTCTCCGAAGTATGGCCACCTGGGCAGCATTTTTTCAGTAGTTTCAGATCCAGTTCATCAAAGAGCTGTCACCGGGTGCGGACTAGCCCTTGTACGCTATACCACCACATCCGCTAATTTTTGAGACCACACTGCGCCAGGATTCAAAGCGGATGACTAAACGAATTCATGACGAAGGTGAGAGATTAAAGACGGCAGCCACTAGGAAGGGTGTCTGATCTACGCATTTGCCCAACGCGCTGGTTCAGACCTTTTACCTACCTACTAACATTGGCTATTCTATTATCATCATTGTATGTGTGTGTGTGTGTGTGTGTGGTGTACACGTGGGGTGGTGGGTGGGTGTGTGTGTGTGTGTGTGTGTGTGTGTGTTGTGTGTGTGTGTGCGTGAGTGCGTGCGTGCGTGCGTGTGTGTGTGTGTGTGTGCGTGCGTGCGTGTGTGCGTGTGTGTGTTCATGTCCATGGGTGTGTGGACACGGGCCCATGTGTGCGTGCCAGTGTACACGGTGCGCGTGTGGCATGTGCGTGCGTTCGTGCGGTGAGGTTGTTTTTTTTTTTTTTTTTTTTTTTTTGTCTGCCATTCTGCGATGTTGGATTGATGACCCATCCATGACCAATTCACTGGCCTGCTGTTCCTACTGTCAACCCAATCAGCTTCGTGTTTGCATCTCGTTGTGAGTGTTACTTACTTCGTATGTCGTACTGTGTAGCGAGGCTTCTTCCTTTCCTGACATGTACCCGCCATTACTAATCAATACCCGACGGTTACACCATCTGATGGGTGGAGACAGTTTGCGTCGTTCACACATCTTCACGTTTCCCTGCAGTATGCGGCAGCCGCCTGACTGAAACGGGTCTGAGGGCGTCCTCATCAGCCCAAAACTACCCGGGCAACTACCCTCAAAACGCGCACTGTGTGTGGGTCATCACGGCTCCTGAAGGTCACGTGGTCAAGGTGTTTGATGTGTTAGGAATGGTCCCCCCTGAAGCCAACACACCCATGTACCAGACCAGTTCAGTCAGACTGGAGTACAAAGTGGTGGCGCTACTACTTTTTTTTTTTTTTGCTTTTGTCTGATGGAGTAGTGTTAAATGACTCCCCCCCCCCCCCCCCCCCCCCCCCCCCCCCCCCCCCCCCCACCCTCCCCCCCCCCCCCCCCCCCCCCCCCCGTTGCTCCCCCCCCCCCCACGATTGTCCCCGATTTTTTTGAAAAAGATCGCTGCGTGTAAGCGTGTGTGCATGCATGCGTGAGCGTGCCACGTGCACGTGCGCGCGCGTTTGTATGTGTGTGTGTGTGCGTGTGTGTGTGTGTTGTGTGTATGGTGTGAGGCGTATGCTCGTGCGCGCGTGCGCGAGCGCGTGTGTGTGTCTGTGGGGGCGCGCGCGCACGCACACGCACAGCACACACTCATGCGCACACAGACATACACACTCATGCGCACCACACACACACATACGGCGCGCGCACACACAACACACACACACACACACACACACACACACACACACACAGCGCACGCGCGCACGCAAGCTCACGCATGCATACCACACACACAACGCTTACCACGCAGCGATCTTTTTCCAGAAAGATCGTGGACAACGGGGTCATTTAACACTACTCCATCAGACCAGGCAAAAGTAGCGCGCGCGCGCGCGCGGGTGTTTGTGCGTGTGCGCGTGAGTGTATATATGTGTTCGTGTGTGTGCTCTCGTGCGCGAGTGCGTACGTGTGTGTGTGGTGTGTGTGTGTGTGTGTGTGTGTGTGGTGTGTGTGTGTTGTGTGTGTGTGTGCGGCGTGCGTGTGTGTGGGTGTGTGCGTGTGTGTGTGCGTGTGTGTGTGTGTGTGCGCTTGTGTGCGTGTGTGTGTGTTTGTGTTGTGGCGTGTGCGCGCGTGCTAGTGTCTCCGTATGTGTGTGCGTGTGCGTGTGTGTGCGTGTGTGTGTGTGTGTGTGTGGTGTGTGGTTCGCCGCGCGCTTTTTCATGGTTTTTTTGCGCTTTTTTGTTCCATGTTTATAGTACGGTTTGGTTTTTTGTTTGTTAACATTTTTTTTTTTTTTTACTCTCGTGCGTGTCTGTGTGACTTCGTACGCGCACATGACAAAAAACCCCACTAGTGACAAATCCGCCAACCCCCACCCCACACCCCCTCCAACCACCAAACACACACTCACTAAAACAATCAGGTCATGTTCATTTTGCGTCCGTCAGGTGACATTCACGGATTTCGAAGTGGAGACTTTCTGAAGAAGCTGGCCCTCTAAAAAGCACAATGACTGCCCCCTACGCTACTCACCTGCGAAACTGCTGAACGGGCCCAGAGGCTGAGGCGCCCAAGCCCGATCGACCAGATCTGTGGGAATGGCTGATCCGGCTCCTGTCTACCTCTTCCCTTTTCCTTCAATTGTTCTGCAGGCTGGTGGTTTGTTTCCGACGGTTTCAACCAGCTTCTCTCTTCCTCCGGGTTCAGCCTTGAGTACAACTTTTGTACTTCCAGGTTCAGCAAGAGCGCTGGGTGGAGAATGTGATGTTGGGGGTGGGGGGGGGGGCTGGTTGGGGTCGGGGTTGGGGGGTGTGGAGGGGGTTTGTCGTTACGTTGTTTTGGATGGTGGTGGTGGTGGTGGTGTTGGTGGCTGTGAGTGATAGTGGTGGTGGTGGTTGGTACGGCCATCACTGATCATTCCTGGTGTCCAGTCATCTTGATGCTCTGCTGTACCCTGTCGTCTCTTTCTCATGTCCCTCTGTGTCGATTCTGGGGGGTGGGGTCTGTCCTGTCTGCTCTCTCCTCTCTCATCCTCTCCTCTCGCTCTCGTCGGTCTCATCTCCTGACTCATCCGTCCCACTCTCTTCACCTTGATCAACTTCCGCACACTCGCACACACACACACACACAACGCACCAGCACGACCACACGACACGCCGCACGCACGCACACAGACGCGCGACGGCGCTGGCAACGCACGCGCACTCGAAAGCGCCGGCCGAACGCACGCACACACACACACCAACACACCACACACACACACACACCCACACCCCCACACGACACCACACTTACTGCGCACTGACGTTCTCACTGACCTCACATCCACCTACTTCAACTCACTTCAGCTCTACCGTCCCGCACGCGCGCACACACACAAACACAACACACATCTTCACGCGCGCGCGCGCAGGTCTGCGCGCACTGCACACACAGGTTGACGCCTGCGCCGCGCACCATGCATGCAGGCACTCCACGCACGCACCCGCCACGAACAACGCTACATCCCACACATTTACTCACTTCTCACACTCACATCAACCACTTCACTCATTCACTCGTACACACCACACCACGCGTCGCGCGCGCGCAGCAACAGCACACACCACGTACATAACACAGACACACATACACACACACCACACACACACACACACAAACCACACACTCATACACACACAACACCACACACACACACACTACCCACCACACACACACACACACACACACACATCTACACACCACACACAACACCCACACACCCAAAACACAAGAACGCGCGCGCGCGCGCGCGCGCGCTGCAAAACTTTTACTAGCACAAATCACAAAGCTCTCTTCTTCTCTCTCTCTGTCTCTCTCTGGTCTCCTCTGTCTGGCTGCCGCTCTCCTTGGTTCAAATCAACACGATGCCTCGCGCACGATCATCAACACACGCACACACACACACTCTCAACACCACACATTTTCTCACAAACCACGCAGACACAATATATCAAATACCACACGCACTGCGCGGCTCGCACACCGCGTGCACAAACAAACCGCAACACGTCACAAAACAACCACGTTACTACACACGTTTCTTTCACATTCACACACAAACACATCACTCGCACACGTACCACATCACACACACCCACATACATAGTAATATACACAACGCGCAGCGCAACGCGCTCGCGCGTATACGTGCACACAGCACACACACACACACAAAAGCTCTCTTCTTGCTCTCTTCTCTGTCTCTCTCTCTCTCTGTCTCTCTGTCTTCCTCTCTCTTTTCTTTCACCTCACACCACTGCGCACTGCGCTGGCACACTGCACACACGCACCCACACACACCCACACCCACACACACACACCGTCACACACACCCCACATATATAATTCATATTACCACCGCGCGCGCGCGCTCAACGTGCACACACACTCCTCACACACAACACACTTCTTACTCCTTCTCATGTCACGTCTCTCCTCTCTCGCGCTACCTTCCCTCACCACTCACACACACTCTTCCTGTCACGCTCTCTTCACTCTCACGTATACATGCTCTCACGCACGTCAAGCATCAAAATCTCCTCTCTCTGTCTCCGTCCTCCTCGTCTTCCGCTCTCTCTTCTCTCCTCTACCCGACTCTCCTCTGCCTCTCCCCGTCTGTCGTCTCGTCTCTCTCTCTCTCCTCGTCTCTCCATCGCTCTCTCTTCTTCTCTCCCTCTCTCACACACTTTCTCTCTGTCACGCACGCGCGCGCAACCAACACACCCACAACACACACACATACACACACACACACCAAATTGGGTTAATGTCTACACTTAAGAAATAGTGATGTTTCCCCTCTCATCCATTAACTAATTTTGATAAAATATTCTGTTGTTTTCACATGGGCCAAAAGGCCTGCAAAAACTAAATAGAATTGTTGTTGTTGTTGTTCTTATTACACACACACCACACACACACACACACACACACACACACACACACACACACACACACACACATATACACACACACACGCACACACACACACACACACACACACACACACACACACACACACAACACACACACACACACCCACACACCATGATCCATGCCAATCATCGTCACGATAATCATCTTTTTAGTCATAGTTTTTTTAGTCCTCATTTAATATTACGACTGCAGGATTCATATTTCTCTCTTCATTTCAGGCCCATAACCTGGCATCAGCGATTGACGCTGCCACATCAAATACAAAAACGAAACTCCGTGTGCTGCTTGCTAACTCTCAGTGCCAAAATGAAGGCGACGCAGCATCATCACCTTATCTGCTCAAATGTGAATCGTTGTGTGAAAGACATGGAAAACGTCAAAGGAAAATAATATTTTACTACCCTGAGGAACTGACCGGGGCGTAACATATTCATAAACGTTTCTTTTCATACACCTTAAGCAGCTCTTTTTGGCTTAGGAGAGTATTGTGTGTATACAGGATCATTTTCAGAGAGCGACGAAATCTGACAGGGAAGAAAAAACCGGGCAAGTCAGCTACGTTAACTTCTTTTTTTTATTTATTTTTTATTTATTATTTACTAAACTTATTGGTTGTCCGTTCACGCACACTGTGCCAGATTACCCAGGCCAAATGATGACAGCAACTGCAGATATGAACAAATCCAATACTGCGCAGTGACAAGAAGTCGGTGCAACAGCCATGGTTCTAACGCATCTTTGGTGCCTTCATTGCTTGTCCATGAGCACATATCTCAGCTGGACAGTAAACACAGTGTGAAAGAAGTATGTAAGTAGCTACGGTCAGTTAGGAGCACAATTTGAAATCGTCAGATCCTTATTTCAATGTGTTTGAACGCTACAGAATTCGAACAGTTTTTTGCGTTTCCCAAAGACACCCTTGCTCTCTTTTTTTTATATGGTGGGCGAAAGCTTCCAATTTTAATCGGACCTAATGTAATTTGACCATTTGGGTTTTTTTCAAAATTGTAATAACTTTTTTTGTTCTTGGGAATAGCACAGACTTTGGGTAGCTGCGATAACCGCTTCTTTATGACAACTGGTAAATGACAAATACAACAAAAACAAAAAAACAAAAAAAAAATGTTAAACGTTTTTCTTTGCCCTATATAGTTTGGGGTCATTGCAAAATTGATTTTGATGTGATCAGATCTGATAAGTAATTTGTATTGTACTGGTTTTTTTTGTGTTTTTTTTTTTCACCTTTGGTAACAACTAGGAACGTACGGTATCTGCACTGATATTTGCTTATGATAACATTTACGGTTTCCAAATGACACTTTGATTTCCCCGTGAAAATGACGAACAGGGTCTGTAATTACAGCTTTCCAATGTTATTTGCAAAACTATAAGGCATGTATGAATAAACATGTTCACACTTACGAAAACTGTAAAAACCAGTTGACATCGATAACGAATGTTTACAAAACACTTGAAATAGGGTCACACCTTTATTCTTTTACATGCCATAAGCAGATATATAATTTTTGTGTGTTATAGCATTAAGCTTCTTCCCTCTGTGCCAAGAACATGTGAAAGTACAACGTAATTCGCCCGCTTTTCCTAAAGGAATCTCACATGTCTTTCTCGGAGGAACTTCAACGATTGGTCACTTGTGAAACATGACGCTTTGAAATAGCGAAACACTTGCCCGTCCACATACACCATGTTACAGGGATGCCTCACTCTTGGCCAAATCGGGAGAAAGTCTAGGGAGAGCTTGGCGGGCGGGACGCCCACCAGGGAGAAGCTCCCCTCACACGTTTGTCCTGGCTATAACCTGCCCAGACTCCACAGCGGAGGGCCGCATCCAGGTCACTATCCTTAGACGTCAGTTCGCTGTCAGATAGTGTTGGCAGCGACGTGTCGTAGACGTCAGTTCGCTGTCAGATAATGTTGGTAGCGACGTGTCGTAGACGTCAGTTCGCTGTCAGATAGTGTTGGTAGCGACGTGTCGTAGACGTCAGTTCGCTGTCAGATAGTGTTGGTAGCGACGTGTCGTTATCCCTGGACGTCAGTTCGCTGTCAGATAGTGTTGGTAGCGACGTGTCGTTATCCCTGGACGTCAGTTCGCTGTCAGATAGTGTTGGTAGCGACGTGTCGTTATCCCTGGACGTCAGTTCGCTGTCAGATAGTGTTGGTAGCGACGTGTCGTTATCCCTGGACGTCGGTTGGCTGTCAGATAGTGTTGGTAGCGACGTGTCGTTATCCCTGGTCGTTAGTTCGCTGTGTCGTGTCGTTATCCCTGGACGTCAGTTCGCTGTCAGATAGTGTTGGTAGCGACGTGTCGTTATCCCTGGATGTCAGTTCGCTGTCAGATAGTGTTGGTAGCGACGTAACGCACACCTGCCCATACTGAGGGTCTGGCGCTTCAAGGCAAGGTGAGCTATGGGACTTTTTCACCCATATCGCCATCGGACACATAGTGTTAGTCAGGACATCTACGCCTCGTGAAGTCCACTTTTGTTCACCTCGACCAGATCCAGCTGGAATTCATTTCAGCTGCCTCCCCGTCATTGCCTTTGGGGTTCCGGTTCTCTTCTTACCAGAAATCGATTTTTTTTATTTTTGTCAGTCATGACATCCTAGCAGATGACCTTTGATAGCCTCCAGATCAGTCAGCGCAGTTGCCCGGAGCAGTCAAAGCAGTTACCAGATCAGTGATGGCAGTTACCAGATCAGCGATAGTCACCAGATCAGTGATGGCAGTTACCAGATCAATGATGGCAGTTACCAGATCAGCGAATAGTTACCAGATCAGTGATGTCAGTTACCAGATCAGTCCGTGCAGTTACCAGATCAGTGATAGCAGTTACCAGTCAGTCCGTGCAGTTACCAGATCAGTCCGTGCAGTTACCAGATCAGTCCGTGCAGTTACCAGATCGGTCCGTGCAGTTACCAGATCAATCCGTGCAGTTACCAGATCAGTCCGTGCAGTTACCAGATCGGTCAGTGCAGCTATGAAGAATTTAGAGACTGATCTTCACCAGCATGAATTGAGCACTGTATGTAAATCAAGGCAGCTGATTCTCCTGTAAAAACAGTTTACAACTGATCGCGCAATGTAACGGATGATTGAATAGAAAGGAAAGGGGGTCTGGAATTAGTTCAGTACAGTAGACACGTACGTGTGTTCTGTTATCATAAAAAGACAACCGCCTTGATAAGTAACAGCACATACAAATAGAGATCCACACTGAACAGAATCTCCCCCCCCCCCCCCCCCCCCCCCCCCCGTACGTCAGAATGCACCACATCCATGATAAAATAAAAGGATAACATTTGGGGGGTAAAATCCGAATGTAGTGAGCTTTTTCATTAAAACTGCGATGGTGAACCTCAGGTCACTGAACTGAAGTGTCAAGATGACTGACACTTACTTTGACCTGATGCTGTATTACCACCTAAACCACACCACGACGATGACAGCAAAATACACTGGAGAACTGGGAAGCCTTCAGTCTTTCTGGCATATTCCTATACCTGGTACAACTGCAGGAACAAAAAGAATATTTTGGTCATGTCGTTTTTTTTTTTTTTGTTTTGTTTTGTTTTGGTTTTTTTTTTTTTTTTTTTTTTTTGTCTTTTAAAATTCTTACAAAGACCTTCTTGCCTACCATTTTGCTACGGTTACGGCAAGAAAATGCCTGTACTTGCCTGACACAAAAAGTGATATAACCCTACCACTGCTTTAAAACTCTGACTGTGATGTTGAGTGTTTATGGATTCCTTTGGGCAAACAAATTTAGCGCCCCTCTCGCCCCCCCCCCCCCTTCCCCACCCTGTTCTCCATCCCCATGCATATAACCGATTTCTACATACTAAGCAAACATACAGACAGAAACAGTGTGCCTGCGGTTAGATCAGTAATATACTGATTATATAAAATTATATTCTGATAGGGCGGATAGCACAGTTTTGTTTTCTTTTTTTTGGCTTATTTTGGCTTGTAGGTAAGTAGCTTGTTGATTTGTATATAAGGCTGTTTACAGACGTAGTGGATTACACAGTGTACATTTATCTCAGCTTTTTCTTGAGAGACTTTAACCATGGTTTTGAAAAATGACCCATTTACATTCCAAGATAAAGATTAAGCGTTAGAAGACGTGTTAGTATACTTCAATTCAAGGTAAGAATGTAAGCATGTAAGTATCCTACCCATGTTAAAACATTGCATATTTTTCGTGTTAGTATACTTCAATGCAAGGTAAGAATATAAGCATGTAAGTATCCTACCCATGTTAAAAGATTGCATTTTTTTAGTGTTAGTATACTTCAATGCAAGGTAAGAATCTAAGCATGTAAGTATCCTACCCATGTTAAAGCATTGCATATTTTTTCGTGTTAGTATACTTCAATGCAAGGTAAGAATCTAAGCATGTAAGTATCCTACCCATGTTAAACCATTGCATATTTACCCATATGTTTGAGGTTAACTTGTACTACATATTACATCCACAAGGATTTTTGTTTTCGTAGGATGCTGTCGTAACTGACTGCTTCATATATCCATGTATAGAAATGATGTTTTGCACGTGTCCTTTCGTTATTTTACGAGACTTAGTAGCATGTGTATCACAAAATACCCCTTTTTGTGTCTGAACTACATTTTTTCTTCTTTGGTCGTTACCCCTACTTTTATCTTTTCGAAACCATCCATGCACACACAGAGAGGCGTACACACGTGTACACACACACACACACACACACACACACACACACACACACACACACACTACATATACACTAATGCCCATACGTGCGCGTGCACACATACACGCACACATGCACGCAAACGCACGCACGCGCGCTCGCACACACACACACACACACACACACACACACACACACACACACACACACACACACACAAACAGGGAGAGAGAGGGAGACAGAGACATAGAGCATAGACAGAGAGAGAGGGAGACAGAGAGAGATAGACAGACAGACAGAGACAGACAGAGAGAGGAAGACAGAATGGGGGAGGGGGACACCAGAGAGAGAGAGAAGGAAAGAGACAGACATTCAGAGTACACTTTGATTTTTCCCCTTTTTCTTAGACAGACAGACAGACAGACATTCAGAGTACACTTTGATTTTTCCCCTTTTTTCTTAGACAGACAGACAGACAGAGTACACTTTGATTTCCCCCTTTTTCTTTGTGCCCACCTTTCTGCCCCCCCCCCCCCCCCCCCCCCCCCCCCCCCCCCTTCCGTTTTTTTTTTTTTTTTTTTTTGCTTTGTTTTGTTTTGTTTTGCTTTTCGTTTGAATCATTAGCGGATCTCGAAACTGAAGTACTGATCATGTTGACCATCTGTTAATTAATGGAAAGACGAAGCAGGTGATAGAGCTTTTTGCGTGCAGGCTTTGCTGTCGCACTCGTGACTATGACCTTGTACGTTAAGAGTGCTTTACCGGCGTGTGGATGATATTCTCCTAAGTGCCGGTGCGACTTCTTCTTATAGAAGACTTGCCAGGGCTTTCGGTATCTTGCTTGTTATTGCCAGACAGTGAAATGAATTATTATTATGATGCTGTGTTCTTATTAAGAGCACTCTGCCTCAGGGCGTGACAGCCCAGTTCCACCTGGCAATGGATGACAATCTTTCATGGTGTATGTAAATTGCAATATACCGTTATCTTGCTTTTTTGACTCAACCAGTGTGTGTGTGTGTGTGTGTGTGTGTGTGTGTGTGTGTGTGTGTGTGTGTGTGTGTGTGTGTGTGTGTGTGTGTGTGTGTGTGGTGTGTGTGTGGTGTGTGTGTGTGTGTGTGAATGGTAACGTTAACACTCGCATATTCCCCAGCCGCTATAGCGCACGCCATACCAAATACTGATGTCAACTTTCCAGCCATTCAAAGCACTGAAACGTTCACAGAAATACAAAGGCTCCAGACCCGTTTATTCGTCCTCTCAACAACATTTTTGTTCAATAATACAAAACTTGCAATTTCGTCTAAGCTGTCATCAGCTTAAAGACTGCATTGGTCAGATAAAACAAAGGGCATGTGCTGCATTAAGGGCCTGGTGATTCCTAGAATTGGAAACAGGTCTGTGTAAAGCTGTGTACGTGAGAGAGAAAATTGGTCAAGTCAAGGAAAGACTTGTCTTCTCAGCTTCGGACAAACATGAGCAGATTGACTCGTTTATCGTTTTCACTGCCCAAGGAAAGACTTGTGTTCTCTGCTTTGGACAAACATGAGCAGAGTGATTGATCTATCATATTCACAGCCCAAGGAAACTGAGAAAAGGCTGCTGACACCCCCCACCCCACCCCCATCCCCACCCCCACCCCTTCTCCATTTCCCCCTCCATCATTGCACATGAATCGAAACGGACAAATTTCTTCTCCTGTTGTCCACAGTCCTGTTGTGTCAGGGGTAAAAGCCCCCCCCCCCCTCCCCCTCCCTCCTCCTCCTCCTCCCACCCCCACCCCCACCCCTTTAGTAAAAAAAAAAGCTGACGGTCACGTTTCCATCTATGGAGTGTAAATGTACGTCGAATAACGACAGAGTGACGTTCGGTTTGGTTGTTGTTGTTGTTGTTTTTTGTTTGTTTGTTTTGTTTTTTTTTTTCTTTTCTTTTTTTTTTTTTTTTTTTTTGCATGTGTATCATATGTGCGTCTCTTTTTGTGCCTATAGATTGTCGCCATAACTTTTTATTATTATTAGGCATTTCTGTTCAAACAACAAGCCGTTCCTGCTGCTGCTGCTGTTATGCCTTAGCAATGTTTTGTTGTTGTGTTTTTAACTTTGTGTGTGTGTGTGTGTGTGTGTGTGTGTGTGTGTGTGTGTGTGTGTGTGTGTGTGTGTGTGTGATGTTAAGAGCTCGACAGAACAATAATCTTCTGTGTGATGAATTATTCTCGACAGGCAACACATTTTGTGGTAGTGACAATCCGTTTTACTTACTGTTTTTATTTCAGCCAACATTTCTATTGCTGTGAATAAAAAAGAAATTAATAACATTGTTGCTATGAAGTTTGAAGAGGGCCTGAACCACTCTGTCTCCTTGTCGCTTCTATTGATTTCTTCATTTTTTTTTTCGGTCTGTCTTTTTCGTTGTGTTTTGGTCCACAAACCAACATTGTTTAGACAAAATTAACCCTCTCATTCAAGAGAGACTCGGCGTTTCACAGCGAGACACTGAGAGCAAAACCAGGACGTTCACCATTTCCATTGTCCTTTCAATCACTGTTACGCTCTTTTTCCCGAATTCCTAATTCTTTTGTCGTGTTTAGCAAGCAAAAGAACAGACTTAACTTCACGAATCTCAATGCAACGTTTGAACACAACACAACACAGACCATCTCTTTTTTTCTCTCCCAGAAATCACAGAAGAATGATGTGGGCTTTCAGCTGATGCTGATACAGACTACATAACCATAATCGCGTTGATGTGTAGATGATTCCTGGTGATGAGGCCAATGGCACCGTCCAGGGATGCTCCCCTCCTCGAAAGCAGGACAGCTCTGGAATCCTGCCCCAGGTGTTCAGCAGAATCATGGTCATCTGCCCAACGGATGGGAACTGGGGCCATGTCAAATGGCAGGCAAGAAGCGGGTCGGTGACCGCCTTCCATGGCACCGACTCCCTATTTCATTCTGCCTTGTAGGGGGGCTAATATCAGGCTGTCCACTAGACACAAACACACTAGACACTAGACGCTCAAGCATTTTTTTTACTGAAAAGAGTCTCAAATGTTTAAAGTACATAGGCTGGTAGTGTAGTAATGCTTACACAACATTATCTTCTTGCAACTTCTTTTTTTTTTTTTTTAACCCGTGTGAAAAACACGATACCAAGTTCACAAATAATCTTCACAACCAATCCTCAAAAGCCAGCAAAAAAAGCATCCATTCGTTATGCACACACACAGACACGCACGCACGCACGCACACACACACACACACACACACACACACACACACACACACACACACACATACACGCACGCACACACACACACACACACACACACACACACACACACACACACACACACACAGAGGCAAGCATACTGGCACGCACGCACACAGGCACGCACGCAAACACACGTCAATTACACCTTGAAAAAAAAAAAAAAAAAAAAAAAACAAACAGAAATGCCATTTAACCATTATCCACTTACCTTTTTTTTTCGCTCGTTTGTTTGTTTGTTTGTTTGTTGTTTTTGTTTGTTTGTTTGTTTGTTTGTTGTGTTGTGTTGTGTTGTGTTGTTTTCAAGTTTTTAGGGCATGTCTGTTTTACGAGTAAAATGCAGATAGTGAAGAACACATGAGTAATTATACGGCCACCACTTTCTTCATAGCTGGACAACCCCCATAGCGGCTATCTGACGTCTGTCCCACTCTACGGTGACTGGACATTGGGGGGGTCAAGGTCGCTATATGAACATGTTTCCTAAAAGGACGTCACCTAGCAGGGTGCTTGACGCGCTGGATAGCAATTTAGGCAATTGTGTGTGTGTGTGTGTGTGTGTGTGTGTGTGTGTGTGTGTGTGTGTGTGTGTGTTCGTGCGTGGGTGCGTGCGTGCGTGTGTGTGTGTGTGTGTGTGTGTTTGCGTGCGTGCGTGTGTGTGTGTTGCTTTGTTTTCAGTCACATTGCAGCTCGTTTCATTCTCCTATGCTTCAAAAGAATCCAGGACTTCAAGTCCATTGACGCATGTTAGGGACGGAAGTGCCTTTTGGGACTCCTCCACTCTAAAAAAAAAAACAGGGCTCCTCAGAAAAACTTCAACAACTGTTCTGTTCCTTACTCTTCAGTCATCTTCAAATCATCGTCCACAAAGTGCCCCCCCCCCCCCCCCCCCCCCCCTGCTCGAAGTACGAGCAGACGTGGTATTTATTCCATTGAAAACCGCAGTAGCCTTCAACAGACTGAATCGCACAATGATCCTCCAGTGCCGGTGTAACAGCCCGTTCTACAAGGTCGAGAATGCAGATCTGGACTGTCTGTCTGGTTTGGTTCCAAGCTGATTGTAACGGAGACAAATCAGGGTTTTGCTCAGTTACTGGGCATCTCATACAAAGAACACGAGACCAATGATTATGTGCGGAACCTGGTCACTAACCTTGTTGGGCCCCACGAACCACTTCTGGCAACCGTCAAACGACGGAAGATGGCATGGTTTTGGCCACATCATTCGTCATAACACCCTCTCCAAAACCATCCTTCAAGGTACCGTTGAAGGAGGGCGCAGACGAGGACGGCATAGAAAGAGCTGGTCCGACATATAAAGGACTGGACCAAACAGACCATGCCAGATCTCCTCACGACAGCCACCAACAGAAGAGCCTGGAGAGAAACGGCGGCTGCCTCATCACGGCCCCCCCCCCCCCCCCTCCCCCAACGACCTCAGCAGTCAGGGGATTGATTGATTGACTGGGCCGTAGTCAGATGAGTGGACAGAGTCAGGGTCAGAAGAAAAAGGTTCAGCTTGGAAAGTCAGCAATGCGGGTCACTTCGCCCAAGTCCGCACCAAAGTGCACTTGATTGGTTTTTCCTTCGCTATCAGAACAACAGGTGAGTGTGACGTCAGCACAACTCTGCATTTTCTTCCCTACAGGCCCGACTCGCATTCATCACGCGCAGAAGAAAAAAGGGGAGGATTAAGATGCCCCCCCCCCCCCCCCCCCCCTCCACAACTCTTCACCTCGCTACCAACACGTCCTCTCGAACGAAGTTATCTCGTTTTTTTTCTGTTTTTTTTTGTTTTGAAGTTTTCAGTTTTTTAATATATTATATTACGGACATGCATACTTACCACATATAGAAAGCGAATGATCATATGCGCAATCAAATGCCTGAATGAATATTCTCTCAGGACAGAGGCCTGAAAAGGGAGTGTTTAGTGTGCATGCTTTAATGGACAAAATACAACTTACGTATACATATTTTAAAAACAAAAAAAAAAGAAAGAAAGAAAGAAAGAGGAACGTCTCGGTTTTTTTTTTTTTTTTTCTCATTTTTATATACAAAATTCATGGCCAGACATGTTTCAGAGTCCATTTGTGCGCCTGCTGTCATATCAATGTGAAATAAATACAGCACAGAACACAAACCTAGCAGAATGAAAAGACAGCCAAAACCATCTTTTCTGGCGACAATTAAAAGGGAGTTAACCTTTAATTTCACATATATATACTAAATCCCCTTTAAGTTGTGCCCCTTTTTTTGTATTTTTTTTTTTTCACTTGGCGTCGGCCACATAATGCAAACTACACGTCTGGTAGCGGCCAAATCAGACTGCTGAAAGTGGAGGATGAGGAGCACAAAGTCATGGTGTGGGATAAAGCCCAACAGCCCCCATGCCAACATGCTGAAGCAGTATGTCAACGGACCAACGGACACACCTGAGGACTGACCACAGGGGCCGTGGGTTTGACGGCCGTGTCACGCCCAGCAGAGCGGATCCGTGAAAGTGGCCATAGGTAGTCCATGGTATTCCGGGTAGCCGTCCCTTTCAAAATGGCGTGGACAAGGCAGAAAACGTTGTGTGGTGGTGGTGGTGGTGGAGGAGGAGAAGACGACGAAGTTGTTCATCAAGTGAACAGATTGCGACACATCCATGGAGAATATCACCATCTGATGCCCCCAGCTGCGCAAAGACCCTGAGAAATTGTTCTTGAACTCTGCATCTGATCTTCAGGAGCCGACACAGCATCTCTGTTGGGATTATTTTCATCGTTTTTTTTGTGTGAATATAAATATTCCGGCCCTAACAGCATTGATGAGTTTCTCGTCGGCCATGTTGCCAAGAGAGAACACCTCAGTAAAAAAAAAAAAAACGTCAAGAGCGCAGTTCTTTCCCTTTACCCGGAGAACCGTGACGGTTTGCATCAACGGCGGAACGACGGGTTGAAAATTCCGGGTCGGCTCGGCTCCACTATGACCACCTGCAGCCGTAATGGTTGACGCCACAGAGGAGTTAAGCCGGGCAGGATTTTTTTTTTTTTTAACCGTCCCGCGCATTACCCTTGGAGAGCGTTGTGTCGCAACACTGGCGCCCAGGGCAACGCCACGTTTGCTGCAAGTGCTTGAAACGTTCTGTGGAGGCTCTGAGCGGTAAAAAAATTACTGATCGAGACATTATGTCTGTGATTCTAGTGGAATTCCGTCTTTCGTGTTGGCGCACGTGTGCTTTTTGTATTTCATTAGTTACATTAGTTTAACTGTGGCATCAGAATTATCGAACTGACTTTTTAAAACATATTTGTCATATTCCCACCTTAGGTCTTTCGGTCTGGAGGAAAGTACTTCTTATCATCTACAGATCGTGACTTACCTCTCTTTTTAAAAGCACTTTGCTACGCATGAGAAATGAAAATAATAGATAAATGAATAACTAAATAAATAGAGAAATAAACAAATGAATAAGAAAGAAAGAAAGAAAGACAGAAAAGAAAAGAAAGAAAGAAAAGAAAAAAAAAGAAAGAAAAAATCGACCAAATTGTAGTACCGGCTTTTAGCGAAGTGTCTGAGCAATCCGTAGCAGATGCAATATAGCGACTATGAAATGGTCTGCGCACAGTGACGCTCATGATTAAACTTCAACTGACTCTTAAACTGTCGTCCGAAGGGGGCTCATGTGATCCAGTATATGGCGGGTCAGAGGAGGCAGCACCGAGTGACACCGTAATGATTTAGCAGCAGTGCAGTGTCTCCTTGGGCGGGTGGCGCCATGGCGGTCTGCCATCGACTGCTGTCCTTGACTGCTGCTGCTGCTGGGGCTGCATCAGAATAATTATTTCGAAGTGTGTGTGTGTGTGACGTCATAGGATGACTCCCTCCACGAGGGCACAACCGGGAGTGCTCCTATATACCCGTTACAGAATTCTCCCCCCCCCCCCCCCCCCAACCCCCCCCCCCCCCCCCCCCCCCCCCCAGAAAAAAACAACGACAAAAAAAAGAAAAAGACAGAAAAAAGAAAAATCCCCTTTTACCTCATGATGACATTACTCCGTTTTATAAAAGAAATACAGCTCAAAGAACTTAACCGTGCTTTTTTTCTCGAAAGTGGCACGCGTGTGATATTGATTCCAGATGGATTTACTATACATCGGAGATCGAACTACTCCCAGGCGTGTTTCAGGAAGCATACCAAAACAATATTCCCAGGTGTAGATTTGCCTTGTCGTAGTAGAAGTAGGCTAATCCATGGTGAAAGGCAGTGTCTCAGTGAAGTGCAAAGAAAAAGTCCAGGATCTTGTAGTTCTGTGACCCCTTTTCCTCAAACAGATCGACTCGCCGAGAATTAGTTTTTTAAAGAGAAGGGGAGTTATTCTTACTTCAGTCAAAAAAAAAAAAAAAAAAAAAAAAACGTCCAATCGACTCACGCATCAGTTCAGTTGCACAGTAGTAACTCTCGTACACCACACACACACACGCACACACACACACACACACACACGCACGCACACACACATACACACGCGCGCGCGAGCTCGCGTGCTCACGCACTCACAAATACACACACTTACATATGCGCATGCACAGAAAGAGAGAGAGAGAGTGTCACGAACTGTCAAGTGTTTTAGGGCGTGTGCCTATGCTCTGCGTGTTTACGCATGTCTATGTGTGTGTGTGTGTGTGTGTGTGTGTGTGTGTGTGTGTGTGTGCTTGCGTGCGTGCGTGTGTGTGTGTGTGTGTGTGTGTGTGTGTGTGTGTGTGTGTGTGTGTGCGTGTGTGTGGGTGTGTGCGTGCGTGCGTGCGTGCGTGTGTGTGTGTGTGTGTGTGTGTGTGTGCGTGCGTGCGTGTGTGTGTGTGTGTGTGTGTGTGTGTGTGTCTGTGTGTGTGTGTGTGTCTCTGTGTGTGTGTGTGTGTGCGTGCGTGTGTGTGTGTGTGTGTGTGTGTGTGTGTGTGTTGCACGCTTCACGCGCCTTATTCCGTGTCAGCTAGAAGTGGCATCAGTATACAGACATCCCGTGCAGCCCATGCTGGTCACCTGGCTCACCTTGAGAGCAAGCAAAGTGCGAGTCTTGTCAGCCTGAGAACATTCCTTTTCTTTCTTTTTTTTTTTTAAGAGCCTTGGAGGGAGGTCTTTGGGTGTGAGAGCGCCGGTAAGTTTTGGGTCCTCCGAGCCATCGTTGTGACGCTAGTTTGTGTCCGCGGTGAGGTGTCTGATTGTCCAGTGCCTGTATAGTTCCCAGAGCTCACTCACAGGATTTTGGTGAGTTATCAGTCTGTTGTGTGCGTGTCTCTTTTCATTTTTGTTTGCTATTGTTTTATAGATATGTAGTTATACTCTTGCTTTCCCATTTCTAAAAAAAGCTTCAACTGAACTTACCTTTGGATTGAGACGGGGGGGGGGGGGGGGGGGGGGGGGGGGGGGGGGGGGGGGGGGGGGGGGGTTGGGGGGGGGGGGGGGGGGGGGGGGGAGACAAAGAAAACCCTAGTCAGCCTCGTCTCTTATTCTTTTCATTGTTGGTGTGTGACCCTCTGTATTGAGTAACTGGGTTTATTTCACGCGTGAAAAGCTTCATCACAGAAAGGTGAAGATATCGTTTTTGTACACCTCCGACTCGAATTATTATATCGTTATATTCCTTTACGGTAAACACATTGTTTGATGTGGTGTAATGTACCATGATACTATTGTTTGGATGGAAACGCGTTTGTTTTGGCTTCTACTATTCTCATTTCTTTTGGGGCTCGTGTATATAAAAGGAAATCCTTTGAAATCACTCTTGATCCAATACAAAAGTGGAAGAAAACATAGTAGAAGCCTTATATTGAAGAAGGGGACGTTATGGTAGTCATTTTATTGTAGTCAAGTAAGCATTAACTTGCCCCCCACTCTCTGAAATTGTCCTTAACATTTAGCTTCCATGAGAGGAAAGGGAGATGCTAACCACAGTCATCACTTTTACATGGAGAAACGGAGCTGGGGAAAGACTTCGTTTATTTTAGTGAACTATCCATCCCCAGTACTCCACTTCCCCATCATCATCACCAGCCATTCCTTCAGCAAGTTATTCCCCCCCCCCCCCCCCCCCCCCCCCTGGAGATTTGTGCTCTGGGACCTTCATCTTTCGTGCCCACTTCGATGCCCCAAGTTCAAGAATTCTTCTCTGCGCTCGCAGGGCTACATTGCCTGCGTGCTACCATCCCCCCACAGTGCCAGCAGTTAACCCTTTCCCGGGTGCTTGGACTTTTGGACACTTTTCGTTTGCTTTTGTTTTGTCTGCTACACAACCTGTCCTCTGAGTATAATTAATCCATTCAGGTGCTCAGCATAATCCTCCTCATCCCCATCCTCCTCCTCATCATATGCGTTTTAATGTATGTGGTTTTTGTGTGATTCTGTTGTTGTGGGTTTGTGTACAAAGAAGCGTCATCAAATGTTGGAAATGGAACTGTGTTATAGTGGGATAGTGTTAGAGTAAAGAGTGGGAAGGGGTGTGGGTCTTGGTTTCGTGGGCACTAGGCCTGCGTTACAGAGAGAGAGAGAGAGGGGGGGGGGGGGGGGGGGGGGGGGGGAGGAGCACACACAGACACAGACGAGAAAAAATATACACGAATATGCGGGCAGGACCCAGAAGAGAAGTACTGTCCTCAACTGCCCAACAAGACAGCTGGGAACAATGTTGTGCCCTCCTTGGAAGCTTGGGCTGTGTTCACACTGGGTGCAGATACGCACAGGGCATTCCATTAAAACGTCAAGGACGGAATTGCTTGCCGGCAGATGCCATTCTGTACTGGCCACTGGATGTGACGGGACAAAACCTCATACACGTGTGTGCGTGAATGTTTGTGTGTGAGTGTGTGTGTGTGTGTGTGTGTGTGTGTGTGTGTGTGTGTGTGTGTGTGTGTGTGTGTGTGTGCGTGCGTGTGTTTGCGTGTGCGCGCGTGCTCAAACGATCATTAACATTGTATATGCGCATACGCGAGCACTTACACACGTGCACATGCATATGCACACCAGTGCGAGAAGAGGCAAGCTCGGCGCGCGCGCATGCGCACAAACGTACGCACGTACACACACGCACACACACACAAATGCATATACACACACTCTCACACCCTTTCTCTCTCTCTCTCTCTCTCTCTCTCTCTCTCTCTCTCTCTCTCTCTCTCTCTCTCTCACACACACACACACACACACACACACACACTGGCAAGAAGAGAGACAGACATAAATGCAGACGCGCGCGCACACACACACACACACTCACACACATATACACACACACACGGAGGCGCACACACGGAGGCGCACATACATGCACAACATACACACACGCACATGCACACATTTACTCTCCCCATACTCTTCCATATACTTGTGTGTGCACATGCATATGCAGTGCACGAATCAGTGAGCTAGAGCACGCGCGCGCACACACACGCGCACACACACACACACACACACACACACACACACACACACACACACACACACACGCACACACACACACACACACACACAATCACTACGTGCGCGCGCATACGTTGACACACAGACACACACACGCACACGCGCGCGCGCGCGCGCGCACACACACACACACACACACACACACACACACACATATGAAAGAGACTGAAGCGAACAACAAAAAGTCAGTTTTAAACAGCCCAGTCTGTGATTGTGTTCGTTCCTTTAAAAAAAA
The DNA here is from genome assembly GCA_016801955.1 of Conus betulinus. Lineage (NCBI taxonomy): Eukaryota > Metazoa > Mollusca > Gastropoda > Neogastropoda > Conidae > Conus > Conus betulinus. Next base: position 70,723 of record JADBJO010007749.1, read on the forward strand.
AAAAACACACAACAACAAAAAAAAAAAACCTTTGATACAAGCAAGATAATGTCACTTGAGTGCAGAACTGATAACGTTTCTCATTACATATAGCCAGATTTCTTTCTTTCTTTCTTTCTACAGTGTTTTCACTACACTTCGGAAAAGTTCGTTTACATAGTAAAGCACTTGCATATTCACACGCACGCACACCCACCCTCTGCCTTACCTGGTCAGTCCAGACTCTAGCTTGGAGGGGTGGGGGGAGGGGGGGGGGGGGGGTGTCGTCAGGATTCTTTCCCCAAGCGCTTCAATGGCACCAACTAGCATGTCGAGTTTTCTTTCTTTCTTTTTTTTCTTTTCCTTTCTTAAGTACTTTTCTCTCTTCTGCCTTCCCTTTTTTTTTTTTTTTTTTTTTTTCATTTTTGCATTGCCACGCGCGCAGCATGCGCACCTTCGTGCGAACCATTCAAAGTCACATCGATGTAAAACTTTAAAGGTGAGATTTTGGATAGCTCAGAGGAGGGAACCTTTGCCATTACCCACGAATTATTAAAGGAGATTGGGGAAAGCGGTGCTACACCTGTGAGGAGGGGGGAGGGGAGGGAGGGGGGGGGGGAGGAAATCTGATGAACATGCATCGGGGATGATTTTTTTCGGGAGTTCAACTATAAAAAAAAAAGAGAAGGCAGAATTTCCTAGCGCAGTCCAAACTAGCCCCCCTGTCCCACGCATCCCCCCCCCCCCCCCCCCCCCCTCCCCGCACCCAACCCACCCCTCCAATATAAGTGTCGTGCGCACAAAGCACATTGGAAATACACTGGCGTGAAGGAACAGTGGGAGAGAACTGCTGGGGAAATATGACCTGTGAAGGGGACGGGGGAGAAGGGCTCATTGCGAAAGATGACAGCAAACACTGATGGGCGTTGGACTCGCTAGCATGGGCGTAATGCAACCGAGAGGGCAAGGTAGATGAAACACACACACACACACACACCACACATACACACACACTCACGCAAGCACGCACCCGCGCCACCAGGGATAATTTCCGCAGTCAGCGATATCAGACACTAAATGTTCACTTATGAGATAAAAAAAATTTAGTCTGCTTTGTTGTCTTGTCTTGGTGTAGCTCTTCTCCAAGTAAATCGTCTGCTGCCGGGATAGAGCTCACGCCAAATGTCGCTTACATCTGCATCTACCGTCAGTTCCTCAAGTTTTTTCGGTAGCTTTAAGGTTATTAATATGCTTGTAATTAGTGTAATCAATGTTTGGATTTAACACTCAAATCCACTCTCCCGCTAGTATAAGATTCTGATTAGGCGTTCTCAATTCATGTATAATATGGTCTTCAGTTTTCAACTGCGGGTGCAGCCAGCCGTCAATGAACGGACATGTCTTGCGCTCATTGCGAGTGCATGGGTGTGTGCCCAGGGGTTGTGCTCTCCCCTTTGCAGACAGTTTTTAAAAAGTGTGCCACGAAAATTGAACGACTGCACGTCTCCTTATCCGACTTTCACGGATGGAATGTTCAATAACGTTTAGGAATAAGGGAAAATTGGAAAGGGGGGGGGGGGGGGGGGGGGGGTAATGTATGCAGCAAAAAAAAAAACAACAAACCCTGATCTTTTAATATTTTGAAAAATATCATACCAAAAAGGAGGACTGAATACAAATATTTACGAATATCACTACAGTTTCATCCCGTTCTATATACATGCGTATGTCATTTACGTGCGTATACGAATCATGAAACTAATTCACACACTCAAAGGATTTCACAATGTTTTCACAAGAAACATCAGTGCAACCACCCGCATATCAGGTGAGTATAAACACACACACACACACACACACACACACACACACACACACACACTGACTGACTGACTGAAACCAATTTATTGTCAGATTAACTAAGTTGTACTGACATTTTAAGAAAACATTATGAACAGAATACCAACGTTTTTCATTCAAAGCAAAGAAGTATAATTAACACACAAAAAATACGCGCGCACACATGCACATACACACACAAAGCGCACACACAAGCGCACACACAAGCGCGCGCGTGCGTACTCATGCACATACACACACACATACGGGCGCGCGTGCCCGCGCGCACACACACAAAGGTACGCACTTACATAAATACACAAATACTTGCATCTCAATACGAACACACTCATACCCTCACATACACTCAAACTTACACACTCACACAGACATGCACACGCCTACACACACGCGCGCGCGCGCGCGCACGCACGCACGCACACGCACGCACACACACACACACACACACACACACACACACACACACACACACACACACACACACACACACACACACACACACACACACACTCGAGCACTCGTACGCACATGCATTCACTCTCATAAACACACGCATACACGCACACATACACGCGCACGCACATACACATCCACGCCCATTCAGGATACGCTTCGGTGTTTGCATTCCGATATGTCGGAGTGTAACAGCAGGCGCCCAGAAATCCACAGTCGGACATCGACACAAGTCTGGAGCAAGCTATAGACAAAAAGTATTTCGGAAGGATGTGTTCCATCAAATGGATGATGTGAGTGTGCTGCTGTGTGAATCAGAGACGACGTCGTTCAAGAATATTCCTGCGATCCCGTGTTCGGAAGACGATCGCTTTTTCTGGTTTAACAAGCAGGAAGAAAGACACATGTCATAAGAGGAATGTCTTAAATTGTCCTGCATTTGGAAAGGAAGACGCATCGGCAACACAAAGCATGCAGAGACCCAAGCATGTGCTCTATGGCGGCTGCACGCTGTCCACGGACTGACCAGTTTTACTGAGGTGACCGTCGTCCACAGGACTGACAGTGAATACCATTGACATTTTCTCGTTCATGATTTCGTCACGTAAAGTGAAAAAAAAAAAAAAGGATATTGCTGTGGGTTTCCATGTTAATACAATCGAAATTGAGTCACGTTTTTTGTTGTACATCCCACCGATTTGCTTAATGGGCTTTACAGCCTAACAGCATGAAACTTCGTTCATTCGTTCGTTCGTCCAAACATCAAAGCAATAAGCCTATAGACGAGATCATTTCTACACACACACACACACACACACACGCACACACGCACGCACGCACGCACACACACACACACACACACACACACACACACACACACAAGAGCCCATATATATCGGTATTCAAAACACCAATTCTGTGTGACTACATGTATATCCAATACATGGTAGTCAAGGATCATTATCCAATACATGGTAGTCAAGGATAATTGAAGTATGGAACTGGCTGACAAATTTACTGGTAAGAGTCGAACAGCTTATGGGTGTATATGGATTGGGGAAAGGGGAGAGGGAGGAAGAGGGGGGGGGGGGGGGGGGGGGGGGGGGGGGGGGGGGGGGGGGGGGAAGAGGAGGAATGAAAAAGCCTTGCTCTACGTGCAAATTAGACGCCGAACCATACTGATATGGAATATGCCTAGAATAAAATTTTAACATTTGAAAAATTAGCGAATGTTTTTTAAAAAAAACACACACACACACACACACACACACACACACACACACACACACACACACACACACACACACAAAACTGTTAGGGGGGAGGGAGGCAGTGAGGAGAGGGTGGGGCGGTGGAAGAATTAAAAATATCTTCCAAGTGGATGAGATTTAATAAGAGTAACAGCCAACATTGCCAGGCTCCAACCGTTCTCATAAACTGGGATTAAAAACACTTGACAAAGTCAGCGAAAGCTTGAAGGACTTCATCTTATCATGAAGAGGCTGAAAGTTATTTTTTGTACTAGTACAATCAAATAAAAAATGAGGGATATCAAGAGTCTGACCACATGCACAAGCAACCTAACCAACCATTAACCCGCAGCCTATGTACAAGATTACGATTTGGGATTGGCCCTGGAGGATTACAGCATTTGCTTGTTGGTTCCGTCATATCCCATCTGTGCTTCCGAGCTGAATCCTCAAGGTATTGTTTCTGTGTCTTATGTTCCAGACTGAACTTGTCAGAATGTGTGGATAGCTTCAGAAGAAGAAAGAAGGCTATCACAATTCAAAACATCAGATTTATTTCGTGCAGCTTCTTTAGCATAAAAGTCAGCTAAATCATTGCCACGTAAACTGCGAGTGCCCCCTGAACCCATAACAGAGTTACATCGATACCCGGGTTATTAACTGATCAATGAGAAATGAGATCTCACACACCAAGTCTGAACGACTAGATTTTGATTGACAGTGTAAAGCCGTAAGCGCTGATTTTGAGTCCGATAGTATAAGTATTTGTCTATGTATAACGGGCATGACAAGTATAAAATCTAGTGCTTTCAAAATAGCAAATAACTCTGCTGTAAATATAGAACATCCTTTCGTAATATGGAATTTCTTTCTAATGCTAAGCGCTGGTATTACAAAGGAAGCCCAACATCGGAAGAATCTAAAACAGAACCATCGGTGAAAATGTGTAGATGGGAATCGTATTTCCTGTCTATCAAGTCTTTAGCATAGGATGATAGTAACAGAGGATTATCTTTTTAATTAAAATCTCCGTAAGAGTAGATGATTTCAGCCTGCTCTGACAAACACGAAGGGTATGAACAACATGGAACCTGGGCAATACCATCAAGAGACACAGGTTGCAGTTCTGAAACAATGGGGAAACATAATCACCTTGGGACATGTATACCGATTTGTTACGGATCTCTCTTGAAATATACGTACTGCCATCCAGTTCAGTCATTGCTGAATTTGGGATGGTTCTAGCCCTCAATGTAAAATTACAGGCGCAACTTAGCCTGTGTTCATTTAAGGGTAACACACCAGCCTCCTTGTACGTCAAATCAATTGAAGCCCATCGGGGAAATCCTAATGCAATTTTAAAGGCTAACGAGTCAATACTGGTTAGCTTGTGTAAATCTGTCTTTCCAGCTGTAAAAAAAACTTCTTGGCCATATGACAGAATTGAACGAACTAACCCTGAGGCGACATAGACGAGATTAGATCCCCAGTTAATCAGAGGTATGGCAGAAAGAACACTAATAAAACCATTTTTTTCCTAGCCTTTTCTATAAGGAAATTAATATGTTTACTCCAAAAAAAAAGTTTATAGTGGAAGATTACACCGAGAAACTTAACTTGTTTGCTTGGGTATATCAAATTATTATCAACCCTTATAGAGATAGCTTCTCTGCCTTCAAACGCAATTGTTTTCTTTGTAAAGACAACAAAACACCGTTTTGTGAGCAGATAAACCAAACCCATTTGATTTCATGTAATGAAAAATGTTGTCAACTATTTCCTGATACTGTTCAGTGATTTTCTTTCTTTTGGTTTGTTGTTTGGAAAAGTTGCAGTTTTACATTTCTCTCCACAGAGCAATATCATATGCATATAGAACTAATGTGGCACCTTTTGTATTAACCTGTTTAATATCGTAAAGCATTAGCGAGAAAAGTGTTGGGGCGATTGCACTTCCTTGGGGAACACCCATGTTAATAGTCTTAGAAGTTGATAAAGCTCCATGTACATTGACTTGGATAGTTCTGTCCGATAAGAAAGCTTTTAGAAATTGGAAAAAAATGACCTCGCATTCCTACTTCATGTGCTTTATTCAACAATTTAGAATACCATACTGAATCGTAGGCTCTATGAACATCAAAGAACGTTGCAAGGGTCGAATGACGCTTGGCAAGAGCTTTTTTTCACATTTGAGGATAAATGGACAACGTGGTCTGTGACTTCTCTACCTTTCCTAAAACCAGCCTGGAATAAAGGCAAGACTTCATTTTTTTTCAAGGAAATGTTCTATTCTGTTTTTCATGATTCTTTCAAAAAGTTTTCCAGTGTGAGGTGTTAAAGAAATAGGTCGAAAACTAGAGGGAAGAGTTTTAGGTTTTCGTTGTTTAAGGATTGGGATGACAGTAGCTTTTTTCCAATCTGTAGGGAGCATTCCAGTATTCCAGCAAATCTGAAAGAACTCCAACAACTTTGATAACAGACTCTCAGGAAAATGCTTAATCATGTTATAGGGAAACAGGATCTGAACTAGTGGATATCTTACCCGGCTTTATAAGTTTAAGTGCGAAACAGAGTTCATGCATTGTTAAATTTGAGTTTATATATAAAGTGTTACTTTCTATATTAAGCTGCTCAATGTTTTGGGAATTATCCTCAAACTCCTTTCTACGAATTTGTTCAGACTGAGATAAACACTCAGTCTGACTCACTGAAGCAAACGTTTCTGCTAATAATTCAGCCTTTTCTTTGTTAGTTCTATAAATGTTATCATTAACATGCAGAGCAGGCTGAGGGAGATGGAATGTACCCTTGATTTTTGAAATTTCTTTCCATAATTTAGAAACGTCATGTGGATGTTTAGAGCAAGTCATGATCAAATTACCATAATACTGTTGTTTTTTTTTTTTGCAAGAGCTACTGCTCTGTTACTGTAGTTATTAGCAATTTTGTATTTACTGTGGAGTTCGTTTACTACTTGGGGTGGCTGTGAATGACGACTATTCATCACACACACACACACACACACACACACACACACACACACTCACACACACACACACACACACACACATATATATATGCAAAGGTGCCCAAAGTTTTGCTCTGGTACTTCAACAGCAAGTTCATGGAGATGTAGTTTATACAGTGTAGATTACACATTTTTAGAAGTGGAACACATTTTTTGAACAAGTCCCTGAACAATACATTGCCCTTTACTTTTTTAAGCAGATTATTAAATAACAAGAATTCTCTCTCTCTCTCTCTCTCTCTCTCTCTCTCTCTCTCTCTCTCTCTCTCTCTCTCTCTCTCTCTCTCTCTCTCTCTCTCTCTCTCTCATTCATTCATTCACACAAATACACACACACACAGACACTTACAGACTCGAACACACACACACACACACACACACACACACACACACACACACACACACACACACACACGCACACACACACACACACACACACACACACACAAAATTACGCGCGCGTACGCGCCTCTGACCGGGTGGTCTTGTTCACACTATGGTACCTTGTATCTTCTTCAGATGTCCCGTCGTTACAAGGGTTTGACCAACGTTCTGTTGATGTCCGAAAGGAGAGCTCCACGATCCGGGAAACAAGCGTGGATCGTATACACATTGCACGCTGTTATTCAGTCACTGCCCCCCCCCCCTTCCACCCCCCCCCCCCCCAAAAAAAAAAAAAAAAAAAAAAAAAAAAAAAAAAAAAAAACCGTCGACACTGTGTGAAAATATTTTCACATAAGAATATGATGATGAGCAACATATTCAGCGCCGGCGTGAGGGCATGTCCATATAAACTTTTGATATTGTTATATTTTTTTTGTTCAGATTAGGCAACCTTCACCGCTGGTAAAACAACAACAACAGCAACAACAACAGTACATATCTTGCGGATAGAAATTTGTTTGTTGACGTAACTTCCAAACAGACCAACAATTGTGAATAAATCACTGCGGTGTAGGAAGAATTGATTGCAATGACACAAAAAAATTTTTTGTTAATTTTTCAACAAAAATGCTTGGACACATTTTCAGGATCACAGACATAATGGACTGACGGAAGATGGACACCTTCCTATCAGCTACTCACTTCTACTGGTGTACGACAAGCCACGGTACTGTCTCCTGTACTGTTTGTTTGCTAATGAATGTAGAGGCGCGCACACAACACTCCCATCATGAAATACTGCGATGATTTTTCCTGTCGAAAAAATTTCCAAGTCTGGCTTTGTCTGTTTTGATGAAATAGAGTTCTGTTTATGTGTGTAGAAAAAAAAATCACCCTGATTTCAGTTTTGGAAACAAAAGAAAAGCTAGTGAAATTTCTTACCTTAATTTTCCTAAATACCCTTCACCCGTACTAAGCGTTTATTAATTGTCAAGCTGTCGACAGGGTGGACAAATGAAAATAGCTAGGAACTGTTTCACACAATGAATAATTGTTGGTTTATATATATATATATATATATATATATATATATATATATATATATATATATATATATGAGATTGTGGACATCATACAAAAAAAAATGCCGATCAAGATTCTCT
>JADBJO010007749.1:86339-107231 GCA_016801955.1 Conus betulinus
TAGTTATAAAAATTACCAGATATGCCAATTTTCTTCAGTTTATAAAGCAATCTAGCATGCCACACGCTGTCAAAGGCTTTTTTAACATCAAAAAAAAATGTCGCCAGAGTACTCTTTCGCCCTGGCAAATTGATGCTTAATTTGTGTTGTTATTTTACAATGTGGTCAGTTGTTGGTCTTCCTTTTCTGAAGCCTGCTTGATTAATAGGTATTTTCATTTTTATCACAAAAATAGATAAGCCTATTTAGTATAATTCTTTCCATAAGTTTCCCTACATGAGACGCATAGTTACAAATACCTACACAACATACGCACAGGAAAGAGGGAAGGTGGAACAGAAGCTGTTGTAGAGGAAACAGTATATGAAATCAAAAGAAAACCAAATGAAGGAAATGGAGTGGACAAGTATCTGAAATAAACAATAGATGGATGTGACAAATAGAGAGAGAGTGTGTGGTGAGAGGGGAAAGGAAGATAGCTGTAGGTTATGTGTGAGGTAAACAGTGGGAGATATGGTAGTAGTATGTGTGTGTTGTTGGAGGATATTGTGGGCTGAAATTACAGTGGTGGATAGGTACATGCTACTTCTCGGCGTTGATTGATAAATAACAGACTAAGAATTTGTGTCGAGGTTTCAGGAGAAGGGGATATATAAAAGACAAACTCCATGGACGCCAGCAGCCAGAGGTAAAATTCCAGAAGGATTACAAAAATGTCTTTTTTTCTTTTTTTCTTTAGCAGTCTCCTTATTTAAAAGACTGTACCCCACACATCGGAAGAGCTCGAAGGTTGACGCAAAGAATGCACGATTAAAAATGATAATAAAACCTGGCCCCATCGCCTTCCATCTTTACAGAGAGGATTATCCAAACATCACAAAGACTATCCTAAAGATAACGCTCTGTTTAAAAAGTAGGCTGGAGTTTAATGGGAAGGCGCTCCCTTCTCTCCCCCTCCACATCCCCACACATCCCCACCCACCCCCACCCCCCCCCCCCCCCCCCCCCCCCCAAAAAAAAAAAAAAAAAAAAAATCAATGCTGAGTTCTCTGTGTGCTGTTAAGATCCACAACATGAGAGGTCAGTAAGACCAGCATGTTACGGTTGTTTCGCTAGATGAAGAGTTTGTCAGGTTTGCAGCTAGATCCTCTTGGCCTGCTGATGAGAAGCACTTCCATATAAGCAGAAGGAAACGGCCCCAGATCGGGTAGATCCTCCAGCATAGAAGAAAAAATGCTTCTAAAAAGCGGGAGATTGAACCATTTCCACCCTTTTCTCTCCTCCCTCTCTCTCTCTCTCTCTCTCTCTCTCTCTCTCTCTCTCTCTCTCTCTCTCTGTCTCTTTCTTTCTCTCTCACTCCCTCACTCCCTCTCTCTCTCTCTCTCTCTCTCTCTCTCTCTCTCTCTCTCTCTCTCTCTCTCTCTCTCTCTTCCACGCATGCAAGGGGGAGTAGAGAGGATGGGAGAAACTCTCTCTCTCTCTCTCTCTCTCTCTCTCTCTCTCTCTCTCTCTCTCTCTCTCTCTCTCTCTCTCTTCCACGCATGCAAGGGGGAGTAGAGAGATTGGAGAAACTCTCTCTCTCTCTCTCTCTCTCTCTCTCTCTCTCTCTCTCTCTCTCCTCTCTCCCTCCCTCTCTCTCTCTCTTCCCACGAATGCAAGGAGGAGAGTAGAGAGAGCGAAGAAGGTGTGGACTAGCACACGGAAAGACGCTAGAGAGGATGTGAGAGGCGATGAACGTGGCGGAATGGGGTGCCAACATGAAGAGTCATGGTTTGCTGTAGCAGTTTTGAGAGAGATTTCGTTTCAGGCCCTTAACTTCTTGTGAGTAGTATATTCTCTCTGGTGGGGCCCTGGACGACAATTTTTTTAAAGTCAGTTCTACGCGACTGCTGGTACTAAACAGTATGTGAGAAAATTACACGATGAGGGACATAAATACGCACGATGCCTTTATAAAACTTTCTGCGTATTGAAATGTTGAAACTTTCAGAGAAGGGAGCTGAGGACGACAACAAAATCTAATCGTTGAAAGTTAAGTGAAATGAATGATTGCTTGTCAACGTTGCAATAGAAGTGTGTTTTTGGGGGGGTTTTTTTTTTCGAAATCAACTTAGAACTTCTCGTTTGATGACTTTCTTTTCACATAATCCTGATTTAGATTCAGCATATAATAATATCCCCTGGTAGATAGAAACAAGGGGCTTCATGGTGTGTTGCAAAGCCAAAAGAATTGCACTAATCCAGGCATACATATTGACAGTTTTTCTTTTCCAACATAGTCCGACTAATCCGGTTTGATTGTAAGTGAGGATTAACAGAAGTGTATAAACCTCCAAACGATACTAAAGTGTTCTTCTGGTGGTGTGTGATCTGATGTTAACATTCATTATATTCGGCTACTCATCTTCAGGTCAGTGTGTGTGTGTGTGTGTGTGTGTGTGTGTGTGTGTGTGTGTGTGTGTGTGTGTGTGTGTGTGTGTGTGTGTGTGGATGTGTGTGTGTGTGTGTGTGTGTGTGTGTGTGTGTGTGTGTGTGTGTGTGTGTGTGTGTGTTCACGCACGTGTGCGTGCGTGCGTGCGTGTGTATATGTATGGTTAAATTGTTGAGTGAATGTGAGTCTCCATACATTTTTCACGTCACAAAAACAACATCAACCGTAAAATCACTCTTTATATCCCCAAACATCTTTTATGCAGTGCACAGCGTCCAATTTTTAGTGTAACTTTAAACATATGTCATAGGGGGCCGGAGTAGTAGCTCAGCTGGTAGAGCACCGGACTCGTAACCTTGGGGATCCTGGGGTTGCGGGTTCGAATCTGCTCCAGGCCGTTTCGGCGCAGAGAGATTTTTCCTAACATTAGTTCTGACTCCATTCCCAAACAGTCCTTTGAATGAGACTATAAACCGAGGTTCCGTGTGTGAACGCGCGCATAACATCTTACACACACGTAAAATCCCATCACCAACTTTCGGAAGAGAAGGCCAGTCTGGCCATTGGCATGGGTGACACGTGAGAAATGGAAAAAATGAAGTAAGGGAAATGGATGACCGGGTGAACGATATTGACTGGATGACACAGGAAACGACTGAATGAAGCGCCAGCAGGCAGCTCTTCAGTCGGCTCTACCCAGGTAGGCATAACATCTTACACACACGTAAAATCCCATCACCAACTTTCGGAAGAGAAGGCCAGTCTGGCCATTGGCATGGGTGACACGTGAGAAATGGAAAAAATGAAGTAAGGAAATGGAGTGAACGATATTGACTGGATGACACAGGAAACGACTGAATGAAGCGCCAGCAGGCAGCTCTTCAGTCGGCTCTACCCAGGTAGGCAGCCCGTTATGTAAACGAGAATGCGGATGTAAAGCGCTTAGAGATTGTCTCTAGCCGAGGATAGGCGCTATATAAGTATTCATGATAATATAACAATGATAATGTCTTTCAGCACAAGAACTTTGTTTCATCTACAGATACATCATGACGGTAAGTCCTGTCAGAGATTGTCTCTAGCCGAGGATAGGCGCTATATAAGTATTCATGATAATAACAATGATAATGTCTTTCAGCACAAGAACTTTGTTTCATCTACAGATACATCATGACGGTAAGTCCTGTCAGACCCCTGGTGAACTCATCCTTTCAGCTGATCGGTCTGACGACCAACATGGCCGCCAGAACGAACCATCAGATTACTCTCCCACTGATGCGAGAGACTGGTCCGTTCCTGAGGGCTGCATGGTGGTCTCGTTCAGCGAGATGGACTTTTCCCCTTGGAACCACCCCGATGGTGTGGTCAGTGCAGAGGAGAGACTCTTTGTCCAGAGAGTCAGGCTGCACATACAGCTACTGCTCTTTCTGATTGGAGGACCCACTAACGTCATCAACATGGCGGTGTTTTCCAAGCAGGGTCTGAAGGATCGTGTGACGTTATGTCTCTTTTTCCTGTCCCTCAATGACGGGCTGTATCTGACCGTGCAAACGATATTCCAAGCTGAAGAACTGTACAACTTGTTCCTCTCAAGGCCAGGAATAGGTCCCTACCTGACGTTTATCATCAACAACAAGCTACTTATCATCATAGGCCTTTATTATGCTTCTCCTGTATTGTCCGCCATGATCGCAGTCGAGAGGTGTCTGTGTGTTTTCAATCCATTGAAGTTTCGAAGCCTTGTACGCACCAGAACGGTGGCAGTTGCTATATTTTTTGTGTACGTCGCAGTGTATGCACTCTCATTCGTTCTTTATCTCCGATTTCGTATTGGGTGTTTGTATGATCCCGTATTCAACGTACGCATAATGTCTCCTATTGAAGATGAGTTTTTTAAGGCTAACAAAGACCTCGTTGATATCATGGAAGGCATTGTGCTGGGTATTGGGTTTTTGGAGGGACGATGGTAGTGGTGTTGATAGCAACCGTCCTGACGATCATGAAACTTCGTCACATCGTTGAATGGCGATCAGAAGCCTCCTCTTCCTTCTCCTCCCGTGAAGTAGGTCTGACCAAGATGCTTGTGGGCAGCTCCATCCTCTTCATCATTTGCTTAACCCCCTTCACTGTCTTCAACGTGGTTCGTCTCTTTTTCCCTGAGGTGGACTACGGCAAGCGCGATCATAACTTATATCTATGCTGTGTCTGGTTTGGGGATGCGTTGATCTTGATCAAGCCGTCCTCCAACGTCTTTTTGTACTACGTCATGGGCTCCCGCTACAGGGAAACGTTCTGGGCAATGTTTGGGAGAAAGGGAAAGCACTCAGTGTCCCAGAAGTGATGGCATAAAAAGGATAACGAGTGTTATACTCAAACGAGGTAATCAAGAAAAATAAATTGGGAGCAGTTGCTTGCTTGTTTGTTTGTTTTTGAGAAATGTCTTTGATGACGTGTTACTGCCTGTGAAACATGTCAAAACCTGTGCAAAATCTTTCCATCAGAATGTCATCTTCTCTCTCTCTCTCTCTCTCTCTCTCTCTCTCTCTCTCTCTCTCTCTCTCTCTCTCTCTCTCTCTCTCTCTCTCTCTCTCTCTCTCTCTCTCTTTTGTTTTCTCTCTCAAAGAGAAAGAGGTTCAGTTCAATTCATGTTGTTTGTCACCTAGCGAGGTCCTGGGGACAATTTAGACCATTTCAGAACACCACTTCAACCATACGATCTAGATGATTTTTTTTTATACATTGCTGTCGTGTTAGTAGAGCACTGAACTCTTGAGATGCATTGCTAATCATTTCAGTGGAACACTTCAATCTCAATGTCTGGGTGATTTTTTGTTTGTTTGTTTGTTTTTTTTATTTGTTTGTTGTTTGTTTGTTTTTGTGGCGCATTGCTGTTATTCAATGAACAAATCAACATTGATATCTGGGTGATCGTTTGTTGTGCATTGCTACCGTTGCAGTGCAACAGTTCAACCTTGATCTCTGGGTGATCTTTTGTGGTGCGCTTGTACTATTTCAGTAGAACAGTTCAACCTTAATATCTGGGTGATATTTTATAAGGCACTGACACTGTTTCAGTACACAACGCTTCAGCCTTAATATCTGGGCGACATTTTGTGGTGCATTGGTACTATATTAGTGGAACACTTTAATCGTAATATGCGGATGATATTGTGTGGTGCATTGCTGTCATTTCAATGAATCACTCGCCAGAGTGATCTGGGGCATTCCTGCCATTTCATTGGACACACTTCCACCTTCATATCTGATTGATCGCTTCTAGGGCATTGCTACCATTTCAGTCTTAATATTTGGATGTTGTTTTTTTTTCTTGTGCATTGCCATCATATCAATAGCACACGTCAAGCTTAATATTTAGACGATTCTTTGTGGTGCATCGCTACCATTTGCATACAATAATTCCACCTTAATGTGTACGTGATACTTTGTGGTGCATTACTATCATTTCAGTAAAACGCTTCAATCTCAATATGCGGGTAATCTTTTGTGTGTTCCATTGCTACCATTTCATTGGACAATTCAACCCCTAATATGTAGGTGATATGTTGTGGTGCGTTGTTATCATTCCGTTGGACGATTTAACCCCAAGATGTAGGTGATACTTGCGTGATGCGTTGCTACCATTATATTGGACAAATCAACCCGTAATATGTTGGTGAAATTTAGTGATGTATTGCCATCATTTCAGTGAAACACTTCAACCCTAATTTGTAGGTGATACCTTGTGGCTTTTCTCAATATCTGGGTGACATTTTGTGGTCCATTGCTACCATTTCAGTGAAACACTTCAACCCTAATTTGTAGGTGATACCTTGTGGCGTCTCTCAATATCTGGGTGACATTTTGTGTGGTGTACTGCTGACATTTCAGTAGAACACTTCGATTTCAAGATCTGGTTGATCTTCTGTGGTGTGTTGCCGTCATTTCAGTAGAACACTTCAATCTCAAGATCTGGTTGATCTTCTGTGGTGCGTTGCCGTCATTTCAGTAGAACACTTCAATCTCAAGATCTGGTTGATCTTCTGTGGTGCGTTGCCGTCATTTCAGTAGAACACTTCCGCCCTAATATCTCAGTGATCTTTTGTGGTACAATGCTACTGTTTCAATGAGCACTTCCACGCTAAGCTCTTGTGCTGCGTACTGCTGCCACTTCAATTACAGCATTTCAAGCCTAATGTGCTGGTGATCTTCACTTGTACATCGCTATCTGTTCAGATCAAAACTTCAGCCTAGAATTCCAAGCAGTCTCTTTTGAAGCATACCTTTTTTTCTGTTCAGCACGACGCTTAAACCCCGATATCAGAATGATCGGTGTTGGTGCCTTGCTGCGTTCAGTCGAACCCCTCACCTAATGTCGTGGTGAACATTTGTGGCATGTTGCTATCTGTTCGTTGAAGCACGCCATTCCTCTTGTGTTCCACGTTTTATCCGCTAAACAGAAGACATTACCATGATACGTGGATGAGGATCGTTTGTAGTAACTTGCTGCATTCAGTAGCGTATTGCAACCAATATGTCCGTTTTGCGGCAAATTGCTGCCTAATCAGTAGAACATTCCATTTCGTGTGGTACATTGCGATTATCTTGGTGGCACATTATTATCTAACCAGTGGAACATTTCATTAGCAATATCCCGGGGATCTTTGCTGTTGTTGTTGTTGTTGTTGTTGCTGTTGTTTTTGTTTTGCATATCGCCGTATGTTCAGTATGACAATTAAATCCTAATACCCGCTTGTTCTTGTGTACGACGATATCTACATTCAGCAAGAACTCAATCTCTTACCCGATTGATGTTTTTTTCACTTGACTCTCTCTCTCTTCAGTGAAACACTTCAAGCCAGGCACTGCGTTGTCTTCTATGGCGCTGTGTTCTGAAGCCCCCTTCAGCTCTTCCTCTTGGGTGATCAGTTCAGGAAAACTGTCATGATGACATCCTGATATTTCTGTGATGTTTTGCATCATGATGTTATTGTGAAAAGAAACTTCAAGTCCACTATAATTATGTGCGATTTTTTTGTGGAGCATTGCTATCATACCAAGAATCTGTAAAGAGAAGACATTGCTCTAGAGAGTAAACATTAAGTTATCAAAACTGTCTCTGGGCAAAATCGCCTTATCTTTTTGAAAAGGGTGTTTCGCTCTCTTTGATGGAGGTGTACCTACCTATCTTGGAAAGTGCAGCATACAAAGATGCCCGATGCTTTGTGGTGCATTTTTATGGATAAGTGATGTTCGTACAGTGAATGAAACGAACTGATTTCAGAATGAACATTCTGATGTGGACATAAACAGCGGCCAAAAACCTTTGAGAGGGACCGTGTTCCTAGTGTGTGTCAGGTAGCACTAACCACCCCCGACCCCAAAGCCAACCCCTTCCCACCCCCCATCCCACCTACCCCCCCAAAAAAAAAAAAAGAAAAAAAAAAAAAGAAAAAGAAATAAATAAATATATAAAAATTTATATTACTATGTCACAGGTTGGCAGGCCGCGGCATGTTTTGACTATTTTTTTCTCTTCCTTCCCTCCTTTTCTCGGTGGCGGCACAGCGAGTGTCCCGCATTCCAAGTGGAGCACGTGCTGCAGGGTCAGTTTAGCTCACTAGGACCCAGCCCACCAGCCGGTTGGCGACCAACTCTACCCAGCGATCTGGGAGTGTTGTTTTTGTTGGTGGTGAGCGGTGCCTACGTCACGAAGGTGAAGAGGTGGAACGAAAGTGTTTACGAAGTTCGAGAAGGGACAGCAGCCGAGGGACCAACAGCAGGCAGCCATCCAGGAGGCTCGTCACCTCCGTGTCCTCCGCCCTCGACGTCGTCGTTGAGCCGAGGGTCAAGCTTCGTTGCTGGAGGCACCTGCGAAATCTTTCGACGGGTGGCGGGGATGGGTTCCCCCGTTTTATGGATCGCCCTTCTTCGGTGAAGGCCGCTGCCTAAGGTACTGCGCTACACGGAACATCAGGCCCACCGAGCAGTGCCCGAGCTGTCTATGCCATCCTCTCCCTGGTTTGGACCGAGGAGGACTCCCCATCACCTTCAGCTCGTGCCGTCACTACCGCCGCCCTTCCCCTGCAGTCTTGATGGCACATCTGGTGGCCAGATACCAGCATCAGCGACAACGGCACCCTGTTGACCCGGCCTTGGCCGGACCCCCTTCCAGCTAGAGGCGCACCGTCCTCCCCCCCCCCCCCACCCCACACACACACACCCGGAGCCGTCGTCGCGACCGTCGGCGTGGGGGACAGCCCGTGAGGTCGAGGTTGCCGTGGCCACCAGAACGTCTTAGTTCACCAGCTGTTGACGTAAGGGTCAAGAAGGGTGTTGCAGTAGTCCATATCGACGAGGCTATGACCATTCCATAATGTAAATAGTGGGAAGGCTGTAATTCGTTAGATTCCGGCTGGTTTTTGCGTGGGAATAATCATTTCCTTTGGATGATATAGTATTGCGTGCGCAGTGTTTTCCTTTAGGTGCAGGCGGAAAGGGTATTTCCTGAAATCTTGGGGGCGTGGCACCATTTTAGGAGTCCCCTCATGTTTCCCCCTTTCCACTTGTTTTTTTTTTTTTTTCTCCTGGACCGGGGGAGGTAAAGTGTGAGAATGCCTTTGTGTGTGGCCATCGTACCTGTCCTATATTCTCCACTTTCTTTACTCTTCTGATCCCCCCCTCTCTCTCTCTCTCTCTCTCTCTGGCTAGTAAAAGAAGGGTTCCTTGGCTATCCCCTTCTTGTGTGAATCTGTGGGTAGATGCGTGTGAGTTTCTGTGAATG
Organism: Conus betulinus; assembly: GCA_016801955.1. NCBI lineage: Eukaryota > Metazoa > Mollusca > Gastropoda > Neogastropoda > Conidae > Conus > Conus betulinus. The sequence goes on from JADBJO010007749.1 coordinate 95,552, forward strand.
ACTGGGTCTCTCGCCCACTGTCCTCTATTGTAGGGAAAAGAAAACACGGCGAGTCCAAGTGGTTATGGTGTTCTGCAGCTGTGTTTCCAGGGGCGGATCGTCGGCACCAAGGAGGGGCCACCACCTTTTTCACTCCACCCCTCTTTGGACTCGGGTGTTCCAACGGACATCGTGGGACCATTTCCAGCCGGACCCCCTCCACCCGGGACGTGGACATGGGTAAGATGTCGATGTGTGGGTTGAGAGGCGAGCGCGTGTTGTTGTGCCTTGTCTTCTTGTCTTGACCTTTCTGTCCTGTCGTTTTGTTCTCTTCCTCATCGTTTGTCATGCTTTAGTTTGAAGGTTTGGGCCCCTACCCTCTTCCCACTGTATTCCCCCCAGCCCTTTGACTTATCGGGTTCAGGTGGTCAGGAGGGAGGGTGTAGTTTGGGAATCCTCTTTCATTCTAGATTAGTTAGCTTACCCTGCCCCATTCCCGTTGGTTTTCTCATTTTGCCGTAGGCTTGAATGAAGAAGTGTGAATGTGAAATTGTTGGTGGTCTTTTGTTGGCGCGTTCGCGAATGCTCGAGACAGCCTTCCCTTTTGGACCTCTAGACCAACGTGACATACTAATATCCGAGTAGTTGGGCGCTATAAAGGAATATGATCGTTAGCATTTTACCTTTGGCTGGCCTCCATTCCCATTAGCAGTTTATACATCATACATGTCACTGCAAGTCTCCACTGGGTGCTTTCTGCCTGTTCTCTCTTCATATGGTTCATAAGCTTTTCGTTCTTTGTCTGTATCCTCCTCCGTGCCTCCCATCCCCCACCTCCACCCCAACATTCCTCCCCTGTCCCTCTTTCCCCACCCCCCCCACCCCCCTAAACCTCTTCCCCATACCCTTACTTCTCCTCTACACTCCTCCTGTCTCAACTCCAGGGCCAGCCCAGCAGCCCCCCCCCCCCCCCCCCCCCCCCCCCCAGCGGCAGGAAACGATACAGATCAAGACTCCATCAGGTAACCCATTGGAGGAGACACTGCTGCGCTCTCGAGTCAATGCGTCGGCGCTGAGTGGTATCTACTCTGATCCATCGCACGCTGGACATCACCACCCCAAAACCATCTGATGGACAGTAAATTGTGGCAACATTTTGCTGAAAGCTGGCGTTTTAACATCCACCACCACCATCCCACCCAGCGACGAACCATATGAATGTTCCAGTCACGACAACTTTGTCATGAACCCACCTCAGGAGCACAGGCGTGTGGAGAAAATCGAAAATCAGGTCACTTTAAGGGCAGGGCATGAAGGGGCAACAGACTCTGAGACTCTTTCTTGAACATGAACAGGGAGGGTACTGGGCAGGATGGTCAGAAAATCTGGAAGAGAGAGAGAGAGAGAGGGAGGGAGAGAGATTGTGGCGAAAAGAGGGGAATTTTGAACTTGAAATATCAAACTCTGATAGGTGATGGGTAGCGTTGGATTAGGTCAAGCGCCTTAAACCGCTTCTGTCTGGCTTGCGCTATTGTCTTTCCTGGGAGAGCTTCCTTAGTAGCTCAGCGCTGAAAGTTAATAAACGGTCCATGTAACACACAGGCATTTCACCTACCACTGAGTAACAGGCCACCAATGATTTAAAAGAGTGAAACGAGCCGTTTACACTTCAGATACGTTCCATCAATAACATGTAACAACAGACACATCGTCAGTTGTTTAGTGATGGGCCACACATATGATCTACACGAGTGTATGTGAGACAGAGAAGCTAATAGTCGTCAGAGGCTGAGAACGTGAAGATGAACAGACGGCCAGAGACATACAGTGAGGGGGGGGGGGGGCCGGCTCACAGTCGCGTGCCTCTGGTTTGGGTTGAACTGACATCAGGACAGGAGATGTGAGTCCGTGGCGCTCACTTTGCAAAGCACACTAATGAGAACGCTTCATATTTTTTTTTTTTAAAGAGAGAGAGAAACTGTATACCAATGTAAAGGAAAGCGGAGAGTGACAGAGAGAGAGAGAGAGAGAGAGAGAGAGAGAGAGAGAGGAAACGGGGAGAGGGAGAGAGAGAGGTGTGTGTGTGTGTGTGTGTGTGTGTGTGTGTGTGTGTGTGTGTGTGTACGCGCGCGCGTGTATATCTCTGCACATGTGTGTGTGTGTGTTTGAATGTGTATATGAGTGTGTGTGTGTGTGTGTGTGTGTGTGTGTGTGTGTGTGTGTGTGTGTGTGTGAGCGCGCGCGTGCATGCTTGCATGTGTGTGTGTGCGTGCGTGCGAATGTGTGTGTGTGTGTGTGTGTGTGTGTGTGTGTGTGTGTGTGTGTGTGTGTGTGTGTGCACGTGTGTGTACGTGTGTGCATGTGTTTGTGTTTGTGTGTGTGTGTGTGTGTGTGTGTGTGTGTGTGTGTGTGTGTGTGTGTGAATGAGTGAGTGTGTGTGTGTGAGAGAGTAAGTTAGTGAGTGAGAGAGAAGAGTATGTGTGTGTGTGTGTCTGTCTGTCTGTCTTTATCTGTATGTATGTACGTATTGTCTGTCTGTCTGTATCTGTGTGCGCATGAGAATCGAGGGGAGGGGAGGGCGAGAGGGAATCAACAGTTGTTGTTGTTGTTGTTGTTGTTGTTGTTTTTTGTGCCCTGGCTAAAAGACTCCAGGGATCAACCGAACAGCCAAAGTACTTGAACATTATGCTACAAATGCACCAGCTGGGGTGAGAAACATTACGTGTGTGACCGTTTTTGATTACCCCCGCCATATGGGCAGCCCGACTCTGACTTCGGGGGATTTTGGAGACTGATAATGTTATGCTAGTAATCAGTGAACTCCATCGTAAGTCTGTAAATGTGTCCTCCTGTTTTGCACATGTTCACATTGACACTTGGCAGTCAGGGAGGACAATGGCAAAAATTTACATTGACCATCTTTGGCCCCCCCCCCCCCCACCCCCACCCCCTTCCCCCCTCCCACCGTCTTCCTGCTCTCTCGAGTGAAAAAAGTCATAAAATGCACGGAGAGAGAGAGAGAGAGAGAGAGAGAGAGAGAGAGAGAGAGATGGGGTAGGGGGTGGGGGTGGGGGAATGATGCGAGTAAACAGCAATCTAAATCATCTCTGAACTCATTTCACACACACACACACACACACACACACACACACACACACAGAGAGAGAGAGAGAGAGAGAGAGAGAAGAGGAGAGATGCGGAGAGATGCTTTGTTTCTGTGGCAGGTGTATGAGCAGGATCAATCTTTACTTTAAATTTGAAACTGCACTTGTTGTGCCATCTGCTAGCCCTATACAAATGTTCTGCAAAAACTGTGAAAAAAAAATCATTCAGTGTAAGACCGGCAAAGGAAACGTTAAGTTTCAGTGTTGGTTTTGCCATACTGTTTATACAGGGCCATTATAGGGCTGCAGCAAACGAAAGCTAACTATGGAAGGAATCATTGTTCGAGGCATAGCGTATTGTGATTTTCGTTTGAAGTAACAGTGCTTCAGGCAAAAAAAAAGATAATGGCTAAAACAAAAGTATGATTATAAACAATGCATTTTTGACAACTGCACAAAAATATGTATTTAAGTAGGTGTTGTTTTGCTGTTGTTGCTGACGCTGTTGTTGTTTCCCAGAACATCAACAACAACCACCCGCAAGATAATGGGAGACTTCGACATCATTGACCACAAAGTATTCTTATTATCATTGTTCTTCTTTCTTACTATCGTTATTGTTGCTGTTGTTGTTGTTGTTGTTGTTGTCATCGTCGTCGTCATCGTCATCGTCGTCGTAGTGTTGAAGGCCTTTTCTTTATCGTTGACAACAGAAGAAAGAGGGTCTTCTTATACATGTATTGAGTTTGATGTAACTGCGGAGGAATGCTTTGAATGCTGCTTAGCCCTCTATGAATAGATGGATTTATTTCAGTTTAAGCTGGACAGGTTGGACAAGTGTAGAATTTTGAGTTCGAGTATTTCATATTTGTATTTTTGTCAAGTCCTCCATGGTGATTGAAATCTTCTTCTTCTTCTTCTTCTTCTTCTTCTTCTTCTTCTTCTTTCTTTTAAATAAATCTCAGATCTTCAATAACAGTACAACAGAAGTGGCAAGCAGAAACCATTTGTTCTATTTATATAGTGCTCTCTAAGATTTTGCATGTCTTCGCGACGAAAGACTAATTCTTTAAACGTAATTGTTGCGTTCTTTGGAAATGTTCCAATGTTTTAAGTCGTCAATTATCATACAAACGTACGCATATATCATTGCATTCCTGCTAGCTTTCGAAATGTTGTCTTGAAAATATATAATCAGGCTTGAAGAGAACCGTTAAAGGTTTCATCAGGTTTCTCACAGCTCTGAAGGAGCTGTTACTCAATGTGTGATGATCCAGTCTCCTACGACTGTGGTGGTGTACTTTGAATGTTGTGAAGTCCTCCACAGCTGTAGTAGGTTGGTCAGGAAGTACAAGAATCTTTAGACAGTGTGTTGGAAATCACACGACTGGACAAAACATAAGTCTGAATGCAAGTTGTTCAAGACGTGTGAATCTGTAAGGTAAGAGGGGGGAGGAGGGGGATGGGTGGGGGGGGGGGGGTTCGAGTTCGAGTTCATGTGTTGAATATTCAGTATCGTAAATTTTAAGCAGGAGAAGCGTTTGAGTCATGAAACGAAGTCTTTGAGAACACGAAAGACATTTCAAGCTTTGTGGATACTTCACTGTCAGTTTGTACGCAATGGCATGCGGGGGCCCTTACCATTGGCTGAAGAACAGATGATACAGAGAAGGCAGCGAGTGGATGAGTCAAATGCGTGTTGAAAAAAAAGCTCTGTAAGTTTGAGTAGGCGAGGGAGGCGCAGGGGAGGGAGTGGGAAGAGGGGTGGCAGTGAGTGGAAGAGGGGTGGCAGTGAGTGGAAGAGGGGTGGCAGTGAGTGGAAGAGTGAGTGGCGAGGGGACGCCACAATTGGGGATGAGCTAAAGGAAAATGGCAGCCTGGAAAAAAAAAAAAAAAGGTTTGGCAAGGCAAAATAATATTAAACAGTTCTGGTCTTGGACGAGTGCACGAGCGCTGGTTATAGTTTCCCCAGAAACAGTAGATTTTGCCCATTTTAGGGAGTCTAAAGCAATACGTTGTATTGTGCTTCTGTGTCTGTTTCATTTTTGACTTCGTGACGAACAGACAGTACGAAAGCACATGTCACAAGCATTCTAATTGTGTGTGTGTGTGTGTGTGTGTGTGTGTGTGTGTGTGTGTGTGTGTGTGTGTGTGAGTGTGTGAGAGAGAGAGAGAGAGACAGACAGACAGACAGACTCGTTCCCCATATACTCGACACAAAGTACTCACTTTCTGACAGTACAGTGAGCAGAACAAGACGAGTTCAGCAGAAGCTCCATCATCTTATTTCAAAAATTGCACCGTGCTAGATAAAATTCACTGCATGCATCAAGAAAAGAAATCACTCTAACAAATAAAACTTGTACTTACTTACTTACAACATGCACATATACACTGTCATGAATCACACGTTAACAGTTCTGCAAAAAACTTGTCAGCAGGCACACGCGCATAAAAGTAAGTAATTCACTGGCCAGAACCCGCAGTCAGAAGGAGACCCACACAGCGTAAACACTGACCCAGTTGGAACGGTTCTAGGCCAGGCACTGTGCAACTCAGTGGCAGGGGCAGAGACAGTGGCAGACGACTATGGATTAGGACGTAGAGACTGGGGGAGGGTTTGTGCTGCTGCTGAAATCCTGTCGAATTGAAAGTGCCTCGTTGTTTTTGAGTCAATACGATACTTCTAAAATCCTGTTCAATTGAAAACGCCTCGTTGTTTTTGAGTTAGCGCGATGGTGATGAAATCCTGTTGAATTGAATGTGCCTCGTTCTTTTTGAGTCAATGTGCTGCTGAAGAAATCCTCTTGAATTGAAGGTGCCTCGTTCTTTTTAAGTCAGTGTGATGCTGAACAAATCCTGTTGAATTGAAGGTGTCTCGTTCTTTTTTGAGTCAATGTGATGCTGAACAAATCCTGTTGAATTGAAGGTGTCTCGTCTTTTTGAGCCAATGTGCTACTGAACAAATCCTGTTGAATTGAAGGTGTCTCGTTCTTTTTGAGTCAATGTGCTGCTGAAGAAATCCCGCTGTATTGAAGGTCTCTAGTTCTTTCTGAGTCAATGTGCGTGCTGTTGATCAAATCCTGTTGAATTGAAGGTGTCTCGTTCTTTTTGAGTCAATGTACTGCTTATGAAATCCTGTTGAACTGAAGGTGCCTCGTTCTTTTTGAGTCAATGTGCTGCTGATGAAATCCTGTTGAATTGAAGGTGTCTCGTTCTTTTTGAGTCAATGTGCTACTGAACAAATCCTGTTGAATTGAAGGTGTCTCTTTCTTTTTGAGTCAATGTGATGCTGACGAAATCCTTTGGAATTAATGGCGCCTCGTTCGTTTTGAATGAATGTACCAAATTTGGCATTGCTTCTCCTTCATTCTTCTGTGACCATCAAATAAAATCAGATGTAGAAGGGACCGAATCAACATCGTCACCTTTTGCTAATTGTGTTTTCACCGCATATATTGAAGGCATTTGCCACTTCCACACATGGCTCCGTGTCTTGCTGCTGCTCACGGGTTGGCTACCTGCTCACCACACTGAACAGATGTTAGTAAATTATCATGTTTGAAGCGCGCAAACACCGGATGGCGCAGACAAAGGCTATGTACAGGCAGTACGCTGCCCTTGCCGAACAGCGGACAAGTAGAAGTCGGCGTATTCATTTACCGAAGAGGGCGGCCTAACCAACTGAACAATTTTCTCGCATGGAAGTTTGGTAGCTACATGCGCGAGCGAACGAGACTCGGATAAGGGCGAAACGTGGGGAAAACGATCGAGGCCAGAAAAAGGATTCTGTCCCCAGTTCATCTTTCGCAGAATCGTGTCGGTTGTTGAGGACAGCTTGTAAAGGGAGGTAAGATATGTCGACTGCACTCACTGGTGTGTTTGCCCGTGTGTTTGACGCTCGTCTGTCACCAGCGTTGCACGAAAATGACCGAACTGCTGTTGACCGAGTTTCGTAAAAGGTTGGAAATGTGTGATCCTAGAAGGAACTCTTGCAGTTTTTGATGTAGATCGTTGTACTGATCCGGATCGAGTGATTGGTCCAGGATCTTCTGCAATGTTTTGTAAAAAAAATTCCGATGTAGAAAAATCCACGCAACACATTTCACTGAAACGTTTCTTTCTTTCTTTTTACTTTTTTTTACTGACTCAACTTCTATGCCACCCTAATGGCATTACCACCACCACCACCACCACCCCCCCCCCCCGCCCTCCACCCCCCCCCCCCCCCCCCCCCCCCCCCCCCCCCCCAAACCCGTTCATTCCGCTCCTCCTCGTCCACAGGTACTTTATGGCCTGTCCTGCCTTAGCCCTCGCACCAGCAATCCACAGGGAGCAAAACAGTCAACGTCAAGTAAAGAAGCTACTCACCAGAGGAGGCACTGCACTGCTGCCAAGTCACCACGGTTATATTCAGTGTGAAATGACTGCTACGAATTCATTTTGTCTTCAAAGCAGTATGTTTCTTTTTTTTTTTTAATTTTATGAAAAATCAAAATTCTCTAGTAAACATAAACTTCGACATTACGAAACTTCCCATATCCTATTCAAACAGAAAGTACACGGGGAAATAAGTCTTTCAGTCTGTGCCAACAATTACTTCCCTGGGCAGAAAGGGCGAATCCGGGACTCGTTACACTTTGGCGATGGTCTGCGATTTCCCAAGCTCGAAGAGCAAAGGTAAAGGAGACTCCCAAAAAAGCAGCCATTACACAGTGGCATCTGCCAGAGAGCAGTTATGTCCCTTGACGTTTGACTGGAATGCCCGGTGCGTGCCTGCACCCTCTGTGAACACAGCGCAGGCTTCCAAGGGTGGTGCAGGACTGCTCCCGGCTGGTTGGTTCGGCAGTTGAAGACAGTACTTCTCTGGTCCCATCCGCACCTTCAGGTATTTTATTTTCTTTCTTCAACTCTTCCCAGGCTCGATATCGTGACTGCTGGCACATCGAATCAATCGTTGGGGAAACGCCCTGCTACAGACACTTTTGTTACATTTGCGGCAGAAAGTGATGGCTGCCACGCTAGGCTGTAGCAGCGTCCACCATCTGTCGTAACTGCAGCGTAAATTTTAAATGTTAGTGATAGAGCACTGCCAAAAAGAAAAAAAAAAAAAAAGGGGGGTAGGCAAACGAACCACAAGACGAAAAACACGCGTTTCGACCTACGAGGTCTTCTTCAGGCAAGATACAAAAGCACTCAGTAGAAAGCTTAAAGGGTTTGTTTCTATGAGAATGGTTGTTTCCATCTCAATGTCTCAATTGCGACTTAGAGCCGCGAAATGCGACTTAATTTCACAGATTTCACGGTCTGCGTCAGAAACCCTGGTTTTTATTCACTTTATTTTGAAGAGAATTCCTCTCACGACACACTGAAGGATACACATTTTCATACACTTTTTTTTTTGGAGGACTCTCTCTCTCTCTCTCTCTCTCTCTCTCTCTCTCTCTTCGTTTGTATCTCTCTAACTCTCTTTTTCATTTCCCTCTTCCTTTTCAATGTGTGTGTGTGTGTGTGTGAGAGAGAGAGAGAGAGAGAGAGAGAGAGAGAGAGAGAGAGAGAGAGAGAGAGAGAGAGGCAACAGAGACAGAGGAGGTGGAGGAGATATTATATTATGTTCCATGAATTGAGTCTGTGTATTACATGCTTTACCTGTTAAAGATAAAGTAGTAGTGGAAGTAGCAGTACTAGTACTAAAACAAAAAGTAACAGTAGTAGTAGCAGCAGCAGTAGTAGCAGCAGTAGTCGTAGCAGCAGTGTAGTAGTAGTAGCAGCAATAGTAGTAGCAGCAGTGTAGTAGTAGTAGTAGCTGAAGTAGAAGTAATAGCGGTAGACGTAGTGGTAGCAGTTAGTAGTAGTGGTAGTAATAGAAGTAGAAGTGGTAGCAGTGGTAGGAGTAGCAGAAGTAGTGATAGTAGTAGTAGCAGCAGCAGCAGTAGTAGTAGTAGTAATAGCAGTAACACTATTAACAGCAGCAGTAGTAGTAGTAACAGTAGTAGTGGCAGTAGTAGAGGTTGCAGTCGCAGTAGCAGCTGTAGTAGTAGTAATGATCACAATAATACCAAAGTACGATGGACGTTCCGGCCTACATTTGGATCTTTCGTCTGCAAACCATGAAAATCAGTGTTTGTGTCCCTGTAACAAAAGATATCATGATTTGCGCGTTCTGTGTTTTCTGTTTGTATTCGTTCGCTCGTTTGTTTTTAGTGTCACAGAAATGTAACAAAGATATCATGATTTGCGCGTTCTGTGTTTTCTGTTTGTATTCGTTCGCTCGTTTGTTTTTAGTGTCACAGAAATGTAACAAAGATATCATGATTTGCGCATTCTGTGTTTTCTGTTTGTATTAGTTCGCTCGTTGTGTTTTAGTGTCACAGAAATGTAACAAAGATATCATGATTTGCGCATTCTGTGTTTTCTGTTTGTATTAGTTCGCTCGTTTGTTTTTAGTGTCACAGAAATGTAACAAAAATACCATGATTTGTGCATTCTGTGTTTTCTGTTTGTATTCGTTCGTTCGTTTGTTTTTTAGTGTCACAGAAACGCCCTCACAGCACAATGTTATAAATGTGCATATGTGTAACTTGCTGATACATCACTTCAGCATTCCAGTGAATGTCACTCAGTCTAGGCCTAAAACATTCCTGCTCCGGCTGCAATGGCCAAGTGGTTAGCGTCGCAGATTCCCAGCTGGGAGGTCGTGAGTTCGATTCCCATCAGAGCCACTTGTCTGAGGGAATTAACTGGCCCAACCGGCTCATACCAGAGTTGAGATTCTTAGGGGCTCAGCTGGGAAGACTGGGGCCAAAAATAATTCCAAAGAATTATTTACTTTGAAACTGGGTCCTTCCATTCTGGAATTTCATGGTGGCTTCCACCATGACGGCAGTAAAGTATAGGGTTTTAGCGAGAGTGAGATCTGAACTTCATATAGCAAAGAAGGTGAGTAGGGAAAAAGCAGTTTGCCGTATCATTTCAAAGTTTTTCTTCAAAATGATCAACAATATCAGCGTGTGCATGAGGCTGCCAACGAAAAGAACAAGTAGTTACTTTTTTTTTTTTTTTTGGTGCAGAATTTCAGCCTCCAGACTTTTTTAACGTAACTTTGGTTGTTCAGCGTGCTAAGGGACGCAACTTTCCGACAGGGCGTATCGATAGAAGGAATAGCTTGCTAAGGGGCGTAACTTTCTCACAACATGTCTCGATAGGGAGAAATGTTTCTAAGTGCGTGTAAGCAAGCAACGGAGAATAAGAAACACACAGAAGGATCGATCATTCTGAGGAAAAAGAGTACACTATGATGCCCCACAACACCCACACACACTGAATGACTTGAACAAACTGTCTTTATTCACAGCTAAACAGAGACTCACAATACCACGAGAATATAATATGGTCCCGTTGCGTTTGTACAATGCGAAATACATTAAATTTTTCCAGGTGCCAGTACATTTGTGTATGTGCATGAACTAAACCACGCATGCTGCGCGCGCACGCACACACAAGCACACACACACACACACACACACACACACAAGAGAGAGAGAGAGAGAGAGAAAATGTGTCAAAGACTGATTAGCAAAAAACGATCTTTCAACACACTGACCAGCCAAAGTGCATACATTGCAACAAACACATCTAAGTGAAATCTGAAAGCCACGCAGTGGGTGCCAAATATGCACACTACACCGAAAGATGTGTTTATTCTTGTCTCCAATAATTTCAAGAGAGACTCTGCGAGAGAGCAAAAAGAGAGATCATAGCACAGAAACCGGGGTGGGGGGGGGGAGGAAGTGGGGCAGTGGGAGGGTGGAAGAGAGGGGGATGAGGGAGAGAGGTAGAGCACCATAAACACAACATGCACCAGGACTTGGGGATCACAAGCAACTGAAAGTCCACAGCTGGAGTTCCATGACATTTGTACAAAGTTTCACATTACCTGGACAGGTCTTTCAAAATGGAATTTACACCTGCCTCAACAACTGGGTCATAACAAATTCAGAAAGACAACAGGCTAGGTTCAACTCAACAGGTCACGTATTGTTTTAAATGCACACAACAGAAACTGTTTTCTGATTGGTATGTCCAGTCATCGTTGTCTGCAACATAGACAGTCTCAGCATTTGCTATTACAGAAAACACAGCAAGAATTCAATACAAAAATTAATATGTTACATTAGCGATTCTTTGATGTGTTTCCCGAAAGCTGTTCGTGCTCCCACCCGTCCCCACAATCCAGGCCTCCTCCTTGTCATATGGAATCTTCAGTCAGTCACATGTTTCTTATCCAGAGACATGTTGCTTTGGGTTAAAGGTGCGACCCATTTCTTGGCTTATGGTAGGGTGTTTTCCTGAAAGCCGAGTGAACTTTTACCCCAAAGAACTGGCAGGTGGATTCTGGTGGCAAGTAGGGGGGGGGGGTGGGGGGGGGGGGGGGGGGGGGGGGGGGGGGGTTAGGAAGGGAGAGGAGGTACTCTATAATTGTAGAAGTAGACATATAGATGGAGATGTACTCTCTCTTGAGAGAAAGAGAGAGAGAGATTAATCTATATCGCTAGGTCTACAAATTGCTGTGTGGAGGGTGTGTGTGTGTGTTGGTG
>JADBJO010007750.1:0-10000 GCA_016801955.1 Conus betulinus
AGAGGAGAGAGAGAGAGAGAGAGAGAGATAGAGATAGAGGAGTCAAATTGCAAACATGAAAATGCCATTTCACACTGGATGAGTTGGACGCATAATGTTTTTTAAGGAAAACGGACTGGATCGCTACGGCGTGATTTCTGGATTGTCTGTTTTCCTCCAGGTTCTGCTTGCTGCCGAGAATCAAACCTGTGCCGTCCTGACAACTTAGAGGCAACCACACCCCACGGGCCAAGCCATTCAATCTAGGCCAGATTATGAATTATTTTTTGTATTTTTTTGCCCGATTGTTTTTTTTACAGTCAAAAGGGGGTTGGGTCGCTGCCTCACGCCTACGTCCCCGTCTCCATATCTCTAGGCGGGATCTCCTGCTGTACAGATGGGTTATTTTTGTTTTTTTTTTTTTTTTTGTTTGGGTTGTGTTTTGGTTTTGTTTTGTGGGTGTTTTTTTGTATGTTTTTTTTTGTTTGTATTTTTTTTTTTTTTTTTTTTTTTTTTTTTTTTTTTTTTAGTTTTTTTTTTTTTTTTTTATTTTTTCTTTTTTGTTTTTCTTTCCCCGAGCCTCCGGAATTTAAACCAGCAACGTCTAAATGGTGGGCGGCCAGGGTGTGTGTCTACAGTCAGGCAGGTGTCGCAACTCCAATAGCATGAGACACCTGGGCCAAGCCGGGAAACAGTAAACCCTAGCAGTTCACCTTTTGGCCTCCTCGCACCCAGATCCAGCTAAACACATTTCGCCTGCCTCTGACATTGTGCCTGGAGCTTTCTGGTCCTTTTCTGAGGGGTATTCCGTGCTACTTCATGAGAATCACTGGGTGAGGAGCCTAAGGACCTCCCGTCCCTTACTTCTTCCCTCTCTGAGAGATTTTGGCTTGGGAAAACCAGATTTCTTCCCCCCTTGAGCTGCTGGCTACACCGGCAAACTTCTCAGTCTTGCAGATGTGAGCGTTTTCCATTCAGTATGTATACTGCACAGTGAGCACCACAACGGAATCGCGGCTGTTTTGATGAACCTGATTAGAGAACACTCTCCCTCCGGGCTCTCATGTCATTCTTTTCCTGGTGATCTTCCTGGTGGATTTCTGCTTCTGGATGTCTGTTGTGCACTGCCAGTCCATCCAGTAACGTGGTTCCCCTCCATCCATGTAAAACCCCGATTCACTGTTCGAGATGTAACGCTCTTTCCGACCACGCTTTGTGGCCTGCTGTCGTATACAACGTCGATACGGGGCGGCTCTGGTGGCGTTGTGTTTTTCCTCTGGTAGTGCTAACTACATGTGCTGTGCTGTGTCTCTTTTCAGCACTCGGTTGTGTCCCAACGGGTACATTCCCTGGGCTAGCTCTGCTTCATCTAGTAGGGTTTTACCGGATTGCTGTCTCCTTCAGCACTCGGTTTGTGTCCCAACGGGTGCATTCCCCTGGCTTAGCACTGTTTGTACGTGAAGTCAGGACCTGTCCCAATGTTTGTTTTTGCCTTGAGAGAGCGTACAGGTAGGGTCACCTGATTTCCCTCTGTGTGTCTTAGCGAACCCTTCCTTACCCATGGGTACCTGTTGGGTGACTTGGAAACGAAAGCCGATGAGTAACTGAAACTGAACACACATTTTAGAAACTTTTGCTATTGTCTTTATCTGTCTCTGGTTTCTCTTGCTCTTTCGGCCTCCGTTCAATCCACAAGCACAGTATATAACAGAAAGCAGAGGAGAAATTTAAAACGCAGTTTTCTTACCAAAAAAAAAAAAACTTAAAAAAAAAAAACTAATGTCACGTATGTTCATTTTGACGGATTCGGAAAAGAGTTCTCCATTGTCTGTCTGGAAATTAAAGGCACATGGCCCAGACTTTATAATCATTTTTTTCATGTCTTGTATCAACTACTAGAGGGGAGGCCCTTCAAGTTTTTGAAATGGTGTCCACAATGTTGAACTTGGTATAACATTAAATGTACACCACACACACACACACACACACACACACACACACACACACACGCACGCACGCACGCACGCGCCGCGCGCACACCACACACAACACACACACACACACACACACACACACAACACACACACACACACAGGCGCGCGCGAGCGCGCGCGCGCGCGGGCGCAGGACGCCAAATCAAACTGTCCGTATTTTTTTCAACAACAAGCAAACAGAACATTGTGAGGTGATGTCCATTTAACTGGGTCAGTGGAATAACTTGTCGGCTTTTTGAAAAATCCTATCAAAAGACCAAGCGGGAGAGAAAGGTCCTCTTTAATCATCGTAACTAGTTTAGGAGAAATTAAAAAATAATAAATAAATAAACAAAAAAAAAATAAATAAATAAACGAAAAAAATTATTCGCTTCACTGTTTTTTTCACTTTACTAGCACGCACGGCTTCTTCTCTTTTTTTTTTTCTTTTTAATGTTCCAGTTTCCGGATATTAAACGATAAACTATATTAGAACAAAAATTCCAAATGCGTGTGTACGTGTACATGAGTTGCGCGTGCGTGTGCCAGAGCGGGCTCCCGATCGCGCGCGTTTGTGTATGTATGTGTGTATGTATCCGCGTGTTGCGTGCGCGCGCGCGCCAGTGTGTGTGTGTGTGTGTTGTGTGTGTGTGTGAGTGTGTGTGTGTGTGTGTGCGTGTGTGTGTGTGTGTGTGTGTGTGTGTTTGTGTGTGCGTGCGTGCGTGTGTGTGTGTGTGTGTGTGTGTGTGTGTGTGTGTGTGTGTGTGTGTGTGTGTGTGTGGTGTGGTGTGTGTGTGTGTGTGTGTGTGTGTGTGTGTGTGTGTGTTGTGTGTGTGTGTGAGTGTGTGTGTGTGTGCGTGTGTGTGTATGTGTGCGTGTGTGTGTGTGTGGTTGTTCTTCCGTTTAACGTCTTAACGTCTTCCCACATAAAGTGATTTCAGACGGTTTGTAGTTAACAGGTAAGTTTATGATATGATTTTTAGAGTGCTACAGTTTTTAAAGAAATACAGTAATTTCACCATGTCCAATGTAACTAGTTTTCAGTTCTTCAATAGTGTCTCTGCACTAGAGGTGTATCTGATGAAGTTGGAAGCAGTCCTTTGGTGTCTTCATCACAGCACATTTCCGGTGTTCACGTCATATTTTTTCCCGTTTTGAACACTTCATTTAAGCTTACAGTTGAGAAGTTAAAGAGAGTATATAATACAATCTTATGTTGTATCTTATTTGTAAGCGGCGTCATATCAATAATTGAATTTAATTAAGATGAGCATGTGTTTGCTCAAATATGTAAAAAAAAAAAAAAAAAAAAATCTCTGATAAAAGTTAAGTTATAATTCAAAGGAATATTCCAACTGGGCTTTGTAATAAATGTTTACAAATTGAACACATGAAAAAATAGTAGTTTCAACATGTAAGGCAAGTTCAGTGAAGTCGATCCATCAGATAAAATTTCAGCACCTTCCCTTTGCACTACTTTTTTTGTTCTTGCACAGTCCAGTAACAGATGACTTACACTGAGAGGTTCCCCACACATACATGAGACATTTTTGCAATATTTAGTTCGAGGTGAATTTAATCGCATGCGATGAATTAAGCTTTCTACGTCTCTGGAAATTGGAGTTTGGATTTTTCTAAATTGTGTTTTCGGGTTAATATCAGGGCTTGGTTTAACACACTTTTTATAATATAGACAATCTGTGCTTTTCAATAAATATTTAAAATCTGTCGTTTGATGCTTTATTTATCAGTGCATAACATTCTGACAAATCCAAATCTATATTGCATGAAGTTGTGCCTTCAATATTGCGAGCTGCTCTTCGAGCAGCTTGGTCAACTCTCTCATTGGATGAAATGCCGCAGTGAGAGGGCACCCAGCAAAAAGTAAGTAATATTGACTCTCTTCATTGATAGAAGGTGCGTTACGTAATTTATTTCCATTATTATCTCATTACGAATCTTTGAATTTGGAGCTTGTAAAGCAGAAAGCGCTGATCTAGAATCACTACAAAGCAGAAGTTGACAATTTTTAGTGGAAGAATTTTGAATATACTTTAGAGACATTAGAATGGCTACTAGCTCTGCGGTAAAAATCGACAAGTTTTTCCCAAGATGATACAATTTCTCCACTTTTAAGGTTGGTATGATAAAAGCTGCGCCAGTGTTACGATCATCTAGTACTGAACCATCCGTAAAAACTTTCAAGTGATCTTTATACACCTTTTCAAATGGCAATTTACATCGCTTTTAAGAAGGTTTGGAGATCGTTTTTTTTCTTAATGCAGTGTAATTTGTATCAAATTTAGATTTGATTTGTTCCCATTTGGGAATGGGGTGCATATAGGGGACTCGAGGCGATTTTTTTAGTTTGATTTATATTTGATTCTTTCAATAGAGTAGTAGTATATGTCTGAATGGATAAAGTTGATTTTATGCTTCTAGCTCTTTTTGCAAAATCTCTGTTTCTGAGTTTAAGGATACTTCTTTAGCACAAAAAGTGTTTTGTGAAGAGTTCTTTAAAACAAATTTAGATGCAGACGCTTTTTTCGAAACTCATTGAGGGGCAAAAACTCCGATTTCATGGTATGTTCCCATGTTACATGTATGTATAGGAACTCCAAGTGCCAGTTTATACGATTTGCAGTCTATACTTTGTAATTTATTGAGTAAGTGTTGTGGGGCGCTAAAGAATACCTCTTGGGCATAAATTAATCTAGACCGCACAAGCGCAGAAGACAGTAATGTTAAGGTATCTTTGTCTTGTCCCCACTTTTGTTTGCTTATGATTTTAAAAAAGTTAAACTTTTCCTCGCTTTATTCAAAATGTATTCAATATGTAGATTCCATGAAAGCTTTGAAGTTAGATAAACGCCTAGAAATTTTACAGAACTAGCGTATTGTAGTACTGACCCGTTCAGAGTAAATTGAGGAAGTTTCTCAGGGTCATATCCAGAGTTAAAAAGCATTAAATTCGTTTTTTTTCTGCTGAAAGTGAAAGTCCGTTTTCATGTAAAAAGTCATTGATTTTGTTTAGTTCATGTTGGTATTTTATTTTTATGTAATTGACAGATCTAATGGAGTCTTTCTTTTCATAGTGACCTTCATCCACAAACATAAGTCATCGGCGAATTGTGCTAATATTACATCTTTTGATAATCCTTTTGTTATATCTGCAGTTAAAATATTGAATAAAATCGGAGATAGTACTGATCCCTGTGGAAGTCCCATTTCTAATGATCTAGTGCTAGAATATGTATGCTCTATTCTTGTTTGAATCACTCTATTTTTCAACTTTTCCAAAAAAAACTTTGATATAGTTATACATTGTTCCACTTATACCAATGGTTTTGAGTTTATACATGAGCCGTTTGTGCCATACTTGTTCATATGCTTTTTTTTTATATCAAAGAAAGTTGCGAGGATGTTTTTTCCGTCTCGCAAACTGTTGTTTAACTTGAGTCGTTAGTTTAACTAAGTGTTCTACTGATGATCTTCCTTTTTGAAAACCAGCTTGGTTAATTGGATTACTTGGTGTTTGTTACAAAAATATGTAACCTGTTTAGAACAATTTTTCCATCAGTTTGCACATATGAGACGTTAGGGCGATTGGTCGGTAGCTGTTTATATCAGATCGAGGTTTTCCCTGTTTGTGAATGGGAATAATTGTAGAATGTTTCCATACAGAAGGCAGATTTCCCTCATTCCAACATTTTTTAATAAATAGGGTTATGAAATGTTTTACATTCGGAGGGATATGATGTAACATTTCATTTGAAATGCCATCTAAGCCTACTGATGTCTTTTTTTATTTCCTAGATTACTGAGACATTCTTCCACTTCTTGTAATGTTATGGGAACATTCAGGTAATGGTCTATTACAGGGTCAGGGGTCGTTGTAAATGGCTTTTCGTTCCTCTCGCTCTCTGTGTTGTTTCTTTTCTGCTGTTAGACTGACTGTGCTACTATTTTTTTGAAAATATGTTGGCGAATGCTTCAGCTTTCTCTGAGTTGAGGGGAAATCAGAGTTAGGGAGCTTGATCGGACATGCTGGTAGAGATACTCCGTTTTTCATTATTCTTAGATTTGCCCACACCTTTTGATAATCTTTGAAACTATTTATTTCATTTTTACAAAAGTTTTGACCAGTATTACCGTTTAGCTTGTGCCGTCACACTTTGTTAAAATGATTTTTGGCCTTTTTTTTTCTCAAGCAGTTTTGAGTTACGTTCTTCTCCTTTACTTCGTAAATACGCTCTTAGTTTTACGTTTTTCTCCTTTTTAGCTTGTTTCGCAATTTTCGTTCCACCAGACATTCCCTGTGTGTTTATTTAAGTTTGGCTTGATTAGTGTTATTCTGGGTATTGACTGATTTGCAGCAGCGATAGCATGGCTTTTTTTTTGAAATTTACAGTACAATTTATCGACAGTTAGGTAGTTGACTTCATTCATGTCGACGTTTTTAAACGATTTAAGTAAGCCCGTGAAGCTGTCCCAGTTTAGCTAATTTATAGTTGTATTTTGGTACTTTTTTCTTGCGACATGTCTTTTTGGTTCAGGCCTTATAGATTTAAAGGTGGTAATAATGGGGATATGATCACTGTTCAGAGTGTCATTTAAGGTCTGCCAGTCACAAACAGGTGCTAGATCTGGAGATGTTAAGGGTAAAATCTATTGCACTGGGCTTGTGATTGGGATTATCGGGAACACGTGTTACTCTCCCGTCATTTAAAAGATATAATGGCGAGTCAACAATGTTCTCAACGAAACGACTGCTAGTAATTAATTGACAATCTTTATCCCAGAATGGCGAGTGAGCATTAAAATCACCAGTTATCATAAACTTGCTATTCTGATCTGATTTTAGGTGTAGCGATCGAAGCCATTCGGTATTTGTCTCATTAGGCCCTCGAGTAAGTATATCGACACTACAGTGAATGTGGTGTCAGTGTTTATTCGGACCCTGACTGCACAGGATTAGGTATCTAGTAAGTCTGGTGGAACAGGACTAGTACTAGTGTGTGTGTGTGTGTGTGTGTGTGTGTGTGTGTGTGTGTGTGTGTGTGTGTGTGTGTGTGTGTGTGTGTGTGTGTGCTGTTCGTGAGTGTGCGCGCTTGTGTGTGTGTGTGTGTGTGTGTGTGTGTGTGTGTGTGCGCGCGCGCGTGTGTGTGTGTGTGTGTGTGTGCGTGTGTGTGTGTGTGTGTGTGTGTGTGTGTGTGTGTGTGTGTGTGTGTGTGTGTGTGTGTCCATCGACAAACGTCCTCCGAAACAGTCTCACTGAAACATCTGGATGCTTTCTTTCCTTCATCTATTTTTTTTTTTTGTCCAGAAAACACCATTGTTTTTCGTTGGAGTGGATCGATGTCTTCTGTCAATAAGTTACGTACGTATTGAGAAGATGTCGCAAATATTACTTCCTTCATTTCCATTTTTAATACAAGTCGGATCTGTACACATCTTCATTCAACTGTATATACCGAATATTTTCTTTTCATGTACGTTTAAAACATCTGATATATTTCCGTACGTTTACTACTATAAACACTTGCCTTTGTGCTAAAACACTTGCCTTTGTGCTAATATGTTTTAACGTTCATTAAAAACAAAAAAATCTCCAAAACCTAACTACTGGAACTGCCATTGTTTGTTAGATTGTTGTATAAATTTAGGGTCTGTTAAAGTAAGAAAAGACAAGCTCGACTGCAAAGAGAAAACGTTATTTGTGCCCTCAATGTTAAAATATTACATCAATAACACTGAGAGAGAGAGAGAGAGAGAGAGAGAGCAGAGAGAGAGTGAGAGAGAGAGAGAGAGAGAGAGAGAGAGAGAGAGAGTGAGTGAATCTGTGTCAAAATTAGACAGCATGAAAAATATAGCAGAAACGTAAAATTCAAATGAAGAACAATAAACAGAGAAAAATGTGCAAACGATCAGAGAAGGAAGAAAAGGGTGGGGGAGATGAGAATGTAAATACCAAGAAAGAGCAAAAATGCTAAGTCATTTTAACATTGGCCGCGATTGAATACGTTGTCTTTTTAAGTACGAACATCAGCGAGTCCGTTCATTGTGAATGTTACAAACAACCCGCACAGAGCTTACTAAGAAAAATAACAGGAATCACTTTTAAATCCGGTCACCAGTGTTGCAGGGATGGAGGAGGATTATTAAAGTGGGGTGAACGGAGAGACGGGAGAGGGTGGTGGTGGCTGGTTTGTCTTTTAAGGCTTCCACGAGCGTTCCATCATCAAAGTGAGAAACTGAAGCTGCAAAGCGGTTGCTTTTTGTCCTTTATTCTTTTTCTTCTTCCCTTTATTGGCATTTTTTTTGTCTGTTCAATCAAGACGATAATTTGTGGTGGCTCCAGCTAATTTTTCATCACCCTTTACCCGCCTTTCCCTCACTCCTTTCCCCACCATCGCTGCACCCTCTCTCTCTCTCTCTCTCTCTCTCTCTCTCTCTCTCTCTCTCTCTCTCTCTCTCTCTCTCTCTCTTTCTTTCTTTTATTGCGACGAACGCTACCGACCAGCATGCATTCAAATGGAGGAGTTTGAATAATGGTAGAAAGCACTTCGTGGGGTGGGACTTTACACAGAACGAAGCCACTAAAGACTAGTTCGATGTTTTGCATAGTTTTTAACTCATGTATCGAGCACACAAAGTCTATGCAAACATCGCATTTTGTTATACCAACACAATATTGATGTACATCCCTCATGGTTTCTGGAAGTTGGGGGTGGGGGTGGGGGTGGGGGGGGGAGAAGAAAGTTTGAGAAGGCTTTTATTTTGCTTAAAAAAAAAAAAACGATATTTAAATTTACGTACGGTACAGGACATGAAAACACAGTTTTCGACCAGATCACTTTACTGTACGTGTGTGCGTTTTACAATAATGAAGTTCAAAGCAATAAACAATACACTTTTGATAACTTCTAAAAAGAGACATTCGCGGCGATACCGTTAGCTTTTGAGGGCACTAAATAATCACGTCCTATTTAAAAAAAAAATCTTATTAATCAAATCAGAATTTAAAAATTTTCATGTGCATAGTACAAACGTTTAAGCTGTCAGGTTTTGCATGCCAAACGAAAATGTTTCACATATTTTTCCCCTTTTTTTCCTCTTTTTTTTTTTTTTTTTTTCCCCTTTTTTTTTTTTCTAATGGAGAAGGATGTGTGAGCGTAGGGTTACTTCTCTGTTTACGTGTGTGGTTATAATATATCTTTTGATGATTCAGATACACACACACACACACACACACACACACACCACACACACACGCTCGCGCGCGCGCGCGCGCGCACGCGCACCACACACACACACACACAACACACACACAACACACACACACACACAATGTGTCCTGTTTCGGCAAGAACGTATAGAGCTGCTATATGCCACATATATGCTGCAAAATAAAGTAAAAGAAACCTGTAGGTGCCATCTGGACCCTGACAAGTACTATCCTGAGCTGCGCCTACAGGCCCCCCAGCCGGGAGTAACCGTGGTTCCACGCATAAACGTCTGCGCTGTGTTGACGCAGGGAGCAGACACGCACAGGGCATCCCATTAAGAGAGACGTCAAGGGATTTATATCTCCTCCCTGGCAGATGCCACTGTGTGGTGGCCACGGAACTAACACAACAGAATCACCATGGAAGCACCCGATGGACGTACCAGCAGCCCGAACTTTGATACCAGAGCCGGCCCAGCTAGACGAGCCGCCGAGCCCTAATTGGCGAACTCTCGATCATAGAACTCCCGTCACATCTCCTCTCAAGCTAATTGCTCCTCTCCGTCTCTCTCTCCTCTCTCTCATCCTCTCTCTCTCTCTCCTCGTCTCTCTCCTCTCCTCTCTCACTCCTCTCCATCTGTGTGTGTGTGTGTGTGTGTGTGAGAGAGAGAGAGAGAGAGAGATCGAGAGAGTGTGTGTTGTGTGTGTGTGTGTGTGGTGTGTGTGATTGAGTAGAGAGAGGGAGAGTGTGTGTATGTGAGTGTGTGTGTGTATGTGAGTGTGTGGTGTATGTGGTGTGTTTGTGTGTGTGTGTGTGTGT
>JADBJO010007750.1:20000-37500 GCA_016801955.1 Conus betulinus
TGTCACCACCAAGGGTGCAAAAAAAGAATCCAATAGCACCCCCAAAGCAGCCAGCGAAGAGAGTAGTAAAGGAAACCAAACGAAAAGTGTGTGGGGAGGAAAAAAGTTGCTGAAAAACTACAGATATTATGCAAATAGTATAAAATGTTGGGGGCAATATTTGAGCCTACGCTTGAGGATCCACCCAAGGATGCAAGGGAGATCAAAAGACAAACACAGACAGAGAGACAAATACAAGTAACCCACGATTTAATCAAAACGAAATTGGAAATGAAATGAGGCAGGTAACAGTAAACAATAAACAAGTGGGGTAGTCTTTGCTCCCATAAGGAAACCTAACACAGAGTAACTTTTATTCAAGACTGGCACAGCCTTTTAAACTTAAATAAAGTCAGACAAATACAAAGACGAACAATCTAATAGTGGAGGAAAACAAGCTCAGGCCAACAACTAAATTGTCTTCATAGTAATGACTTGGCAACTTTGAACTTTAGGGGGGGGGGGGGCAGCAGGAGGTTGAAGATGTAAAACTGGGAACATGAAATTAAGAAAATATGAAAACTCTTCACTGGCTGCATAAGGGAACCATCGCAATCCCTTTTAAAGGCAGATATATTTGTATTGCCTGCTCCGAGGCCTTTCGTCCGCTGGGTCGGAAAACTCATCAGGGAGACACGGCTGGCTGTATCTGCGCTCCTGGCGTCAAATAGAGACACACCACAGTCCATAATACCGTGGTGTTCTCACCACCAAGGGTGCAAAAAAGAATCCAATAGCACCCCCAAAAGCAGCCAGCGAAGAGTAGTAAAGGAAACCAAACGAAAGTGTGGGGGAAAAAAAGTTTGCTGAAAAACTACAGATATTATGCAAATAGTATAAAATGTAGGGGGCAATCTTTGAGCCTACGCTTGAGGATCCACCCAAGGATGCAAGGGAGATCAAAAGACAAACACACAGACAGAGACAAATACAAGTAACCGATTTAATCAAAACGAAATTGGAAATGAAATGAGGCAGGTAACAGTAAACAATAAAGTAAAGTGGGGTAGTCTTTGCTCCCATAAGGAAAACCTAACACAGAGTAACTTTTATTCAAGACTGGCACAGCCTTTTAAACTTAAATAAAGTCAGACAAATACAAAGACGAACAATCTAATAGTGGAGGAAAAACAAGCTCAGGCCAACAACTAAATTGTCTTCATAGTAATGACTTGGCAAAACTTTGAAAACTTAGGGGGGGGAGCAGGCAGGAGGGTTGAAGGTTGAAGATGTAAAACTGGGAACATGAAATTAAGAAAATCTGAAAACTCTTCACTGGCTGCATAAGGGAACCATCGCAATCCCTTTTAAAGGCAGATATATTTGTATTGCCTGCTCCGAGGCCTTTCGTCCGCTGGGTCGAAAACTCATCAGGGAGACACGGCTGGCTGTATCTGCGCTCCTGGCGTCAAATAGAGACACACCACAGTCCATAATACCGTGGTGTTCTCTCCACCCAGGGGGTGTAAAAAAAGAATCCAATAGCACCCCCCAAGCAGCAGCCAGCGAAGAGTAGTAAAGGAAACCAAACGAAAGTGTGGGGGGGGAAAAAAAGTTGCTGAAAAAACTACAGATATTATGCAAATAGTATAAAATGTAGGGGGCAATCTTTGAGCCTACGCTTGAGGATCCACCCAAGGATGCAAGGGAGATCAAAAAGACAAACACAGACAGAGACAAATACAAGTAACTACGATTTAATCAAAACGAAATTGGAAATGAAATGAGGCAGGTAACAGTAAACAATAAACAAGTAAACAAGTGGGGTAGTCTTTGCTCCATAAGGAAACCTAACACAGAGTAACTTTTATTCAAGACTGGCACAGCTTTTTAAACTTAAATAAAGTCAGACAAATACAAAGACGAACAATCTAATAGTGGGGGAAAACAAGCTCAGGCCAACAACTAAATTGTCTTAATAGTAATGACTTGGCAAAACTTTGAACTTAGGGGGGGGGGGGGGGGGGGGGGTTGAAGATGTAAAAATGGGAACATGAAATTAAGAAAATCTGAAAACTCTTCACTGGCTGCATAAGGGAACCATCGCAATCCCTTTTAAAGGCAGATATATTTGTATTGCCTGCTCTCCGAGGCCTTTCGTCCGCTGGGTCGAAAACTCATCAGGGAGACACGGCTGGCTGTATCTGCGCTCCTGGCGTCAAAAATAGAGACACACCACAGTCCATAATACCGTGGTGTTCTCACCACCAAGGGTGTAAAAAAAGAATCCAATAGCACCCCCAAAGCAGCCAGCGAAGAGTAGTAAAGGAAACCAAACGAAAGTGTGGGGAGGGAAAAAAGTTGCTGAAAAACTACAGATATTATGCAAATAGTATAAAATGTAGGGGGGCAATCTTTGAGCCTACGCTTGAGGATCCACCCAAGGATGCAAGGGAGATCAAAAGACAAACACAAAGACAGACAGAGACAAATACAAGTAACTCGATTTAATCAAAACGAAATTGGAAATGAAATGAGGCAGGGAACAGTAACAGACAAATACAAGACGAACAATCTAATAGTGGGGGGAAAAAAAACAAGCGCAGGCCAACAACTAAATTGTCTTCATAGTAATGACTTGGCAAAAACTTTGAACTTAAGGGGGGGGGGGGGGGGGGGGGGGGGGGGAGCAGCAGGAGGTTGAAGATGTAAAACTGGGAACATGAAATTAAGAAAATATGAAAACTCTTCACTGGCTGCATAAGGGAACCATCGCAATCCCTTTTTAAAGGCAGATATATTGTATTGCCTGCTCCGAGGCCTTTCGTCCGCTGGGTCGAAAAACTCATCAGGGAGACACGGCTGGCTGTATCTGCGCTCCTGGCGTCAAATAGAGACACACCACAGTCCATAATACCGTGGTGTTCTCACCACCAAGGGTGCAAAAAAGAATCCAATAGCACCCCCAAAGCAGCCAGCGAAGAGTAGTAAAGAAACCAAACGAAAGTGTGGGGAGGAAAAAAGTTGCTGAAAAAAACTACAGATATTATGCAAATAGTATAAAATGTAGGGGGCAATCTTTGAGCCTACGCTTGAGGATCCACCCAAGGATGCAAGGGAGATCAAAAGACAAACACAAAGACAGACAGAGACAAATACAAGTAACCTCGATTTAATCAAAACGAAATTGGAAATGTATTTGTCTGACTTTATTTAAGTTTAAAAGGCTGTGCCAGTCTTGAATAAAAGTTACTCTGTGTTAGGTTTCCTTATGGGAGCAAAAGACTACCCCACTTGTTTACTGTTTATCTTCTAAAACGTGTTGAGGCCATCTTCCAAGTATGTGCTCAAAGTATCTTCCAGAACTCTGAAATGTGTGAGTGAAATCTTCATGACACATTCTTGTGAGAATGAACTGTTCCCTTACCACCTCTCCCTTCTTTATTCCTTTCTTCCATCCCCACCAATCTCATTGTGAAATGTCTTAGCCAAGGCCATGCGGCCCAATCCCTGTGGCGTTCATTCTTAATTGCATCAATGCTTCCATTTCCCGACAAAACAAAAAGCTGATGCCTCCTTACCCTTCTGCCCATTTCCCCACACCAGACTTTGCTCTTCATCTTCCTTTTCTTTCATTCATGGGGATGGGTTGTGTGTGCGGGCATAACTCCACACAGACATTAAATCAGCTCAGTGGCCTCCTTTCTTACTACATATTATGTTATTCTCCTAGTCACTTCCAAAATGGAAAACAAAAATGATAACAATGCACTGTGCTCTGCCTTGTCTTCACGTTTGAACTGTAGGACACTGTAATACAAAATAATGTAAACACAGTCATCCAGAAAAAAAAAAAAAAAAAAAAAAAACGGCATTCACAAATCTGCGTTCGAATTTCTTGTTGACAACTTAACATCATGAAACATAGGATTACATGAAAATAAGCGAGGAATATCGGATGTAGCATGTAATTATGATTACTGTTCCTCGTTAGGGTAATTAACTTCCAGAGCTCAGTGACACTGAGTGGCTGTACTGATGTAATGCACCTTCTGGGATTTTTGGCAGGTTGCTGGCTGGAAGAGAGAATTGCGACTGGACTGGGAGGAGTGGGGAGTAGGGTGGGGTGGGTTGGGGTGGGGTGGGTGCAGTTTGCGTGAGCCA
The DNA here is from genome assembly GCA_016801955.1 of Conus betulinus. Classification (NCBI taxonomy): domain Eukaryota; kingdom Metazoa; phylum Mollusca; class Gastropoda; order Neogastropoda; family Conidae; genus Conus; species Conus betulinus. The sequence goes on from JADBJO010007750.1 coordinate 24,144, forward strand.
GATAACATTCTCTGGCTCATGATGGAGGGAAGTGAGTGCAGCACATTCGTCACTTTAACAACTCTGTTGCAGGCATTGAGAGGATGAATGGCTGCTAACTGCAGGAAGCAGCTTTTGGACATGCCAGAGAGGATAACACATGGATTCGAAGCTTCTGTTAAATTGCTGCTGTCGTTAGGAAGCCAGGACGAAATAGCACGAAATATGTTCTTCTCGCTGCTCTCTCTCTCTCTCTCTCTCTCTCTCTCTCTCTCTCTCTCTCTCCTCTCTCTCTCTCTCTCTCTCTGTCTCTCTCTGTGCGTGTGTGCGCGTGTGCGTGTTTGTATGTGTATGTTGTGTGTTTGTGTGTGTGTGTGTGTGTGTGTGTGTGTGTGTGTGTGTGTGTGTGTGTGTGTGTGTGTGTGAGAGAGAGAGAGAGAGAGAGAGAGAGAGAGAGAGAGAGAGAGAGAGAGAGAGAGAGAGAGAGGGGCATCACCGCAGACCACTTCCAGATTCTTCATAACTATAAGCGAGAGAGTTTAGCACAGGACGTTATTGAGACACCGGCCTGTCCAGTGAATCGGGAGGAACATGCTCAGTCTCTACATCAGACCATTGACAGAATGTGGGACACAGGTTGTCAGTTAGCACTATTCCAGTTTGAGACGAAGACCATATAAGGCCGACAGGGGTGGGATTCAGCTTTTAACAAAGAGGAAACGGTTATATTGCAGAACGAGGTCTGACTTCTCTGATAGGGGGGGGGGGGGGGGGGGGGGGGGGGGGGGGGACGGGGAGGAGGGGAGTTAACATTGGGACTGTGCTAACCAGAGTGCCGTACATGTTTTTACAGGGTTCTTTCGGACGTGGTCATCTGGGGTGCCCAGCGGGGTCACAGACAGTGATATATTCTGGTTCTGTAGTGTTTTATTTATCTTTGAACAGAAATAATTCAGTTTCTCATCCACCTAACCAGCCGCCTACCAATCGACCCCGTCCTATATGTTGATTCATGTCAGCATGTACACAGCAAATCACTGTAACAGTTCCGTCTTACAACCCTAATTCTGCTGAGCACAAACGCAAGTCGGAATTTCAACACTAACTTCACATTCGTAGAAACACGTGATCAGTTAGCTTGCAAAGTTCAAGCATTTGGAGGCGAATCCTCGTCTGGGTTGTCCTTCCCTCCTCACCATATATCCTCCCCCCCCCCCCCTCGATCCTTCTCTGCAGATTACTGTAAATCTTTCTCGTTTGCTTTCTGCGCCCACCCTTACCCCCAATTACCCTCCTGTTCCAGATTTTTTCCAGTCGACGCTGATTCTATTCCAGTGTTTGAGCGTTACTCAATATCGAATGATAGATATTTGTTTTAATGTGTGTGTGTGTGTGTGTGCGTGCGTGCGTGCGTGCGTGCGTGCGTGCGTGCGTGCGTGTGTGGTGTGTGTGTGTGTGTGTGTGTGTGTGTGTGTGTGTGTGTGTGTGTGTGTGCTCGCGCGCGAGCGCAAGAGCATGCAAGTACGATCACATGTACATGCATGTGCATACATGCGTGCGCGTGCGCATATACTGTCGAGTACGCACGCAAGTGTGTGTGTGTGTGTGTGTGTGTGTGTGTGTGTGTGTGTGTGTGCGTGTGTGTGTGTGTGTGTGTGTGTGTGTGTGTGTGTGTGTGTGTGTGTGTGTGTGTGTGTGTGTGCATGTGTGTGTGTGTGTTCTGGAGTACCCTTATCTGTTTCTTTATATTCTCTCTCTCTCTCTTTTCTCTCTCTCTCTCTCTCTCTCTCTCTCTCTCTCTCTCTGACAGACAAAGGTAGAAGTATTTAGAGTCAAAAAGCGAAAGAATACGAGGAAAATTGCACCTAAAAGTAAGAATAATAGCTTTTTTTTTTCTCTGGCGGTAAAACCTTTTGCTGGAATCTTCAAGACTTTAGAACCATTATTTTCACAATTTCAGAATCGATTCGACAAGCAAGAATCCAAGATAGCGACCAGCCGCCGTGGCGAAGTGGTTAGCGTCGCGGACTCCCGGCTGGGAGGTCGTGGGTTCGAATCACATCAGAAGTCATGTGGGTTTTTCTGCCCCGACCGGCTCCTACCCAGAGTTGAGTTTGCTACGGGCTCAGTTGGGAAGACTGGGACCACACAGTCGAGTTTCATCCACTTAATGGATGCGTTTCTGAGAGTGTTGCTCAAATTTCCTGACCAACACTGCAGGTGCCTGTATCTCTCGGGCCTGGTTGACGCCGGGATATATTATGAAAGGAAGCGTAGAATACAGCCCTGTCATGTAGTCTCAGACCGAAATGGAAATCCCGTAGCATCATCTTAATCATCCTCATTCTCATCGTTCAGCATTTAAAAAAAAAAATGTCTCAAGTTCTGTGGCCCTTCATGCCCTGCTCTCATGGTGACCTCAGTTTCGATGTCCTCTCCACGTTTTGTGGTCTTGGTTTGGTTCCGTCGGGGTCACCGGTATCGGCGGGTCCATGGGGGCTGTCGTTGGACAGACGTGGTGGTGCCCTCCGGGGGGGAGAGCTCACTCACGCAGGCTCCGCGACTAAGCAATTATTGTCGTCGGTAGGGGCTTAGTAGGGTGGTGTCCTGCGTATGTTAGATCAGAACAGGCGCCACTGAACACCACCGAAGTGACTCGGCAGCAGTGCAGTGTGTCTCCTCCGGGGTTGCCTCTCGACGACTTGATGTTGACCGCTCCCTGTGGATTGCTGGTTCCGGGGCTGCGGCGGGCCGACCGGGCTGTGGCTGTGGACGGGGTGTCGGAATGAGCGGCGTGGGTTCACTGCCTCTGAAGTCGCGCAGAGGTTGGGACAGCAAAAAAAAAAAAAAAAAAAAAAAAAAAAAAAAAAAAAAAAAGAATCCAAGATAGCTCTTGTAAATGATGTCGCGCCCAAAGAATGAACGAACACATTTCTTGTAAAGAGTGCCATCCAGAGAAATGCCAATGTCTACGTCTTCACGAGACTGAGATTTTTCAATACCAGACTTAACCCTGTACTGTTGTGTGGCTCCGAGATTGGACACTCACTGAAGGGCTGGACTGTAGACTGCATGTCCTCATCCATCGTTGCCTACAACAGATATGCCGTGCGCAGAACAACCAGAGCAGGGGCAAGCAGTGTGGACTGGTTCTGTCTCCAAGATGGATTACAATGGTCCCCAAATGCTGCTGGTGAAGGATTTTATATTTATAATCTATTTTCCCGATTCTTCATCCTAATTTTCTCTCCCCCCCCCCCCCCCCCCCCCCCCCCCCCCACCACCTCACTCCTTCCTTTTTTCTAATCTTCTTTCTGAGTATTTTTTTTCTTTAGATATTCTTTGCCAAGTCATTAAGATATTGAGGGAGGAATTGGCAGCCTGCACTTGTTTTCGTCCACTATTAAATTGTTAAAATCTTATTGTTTGGTCAGTCAGTGGGAGATTGTATCCTTCAGATCCAAGTAAAGGCAGTTCTGCAAATTCTTAGCTGCTGTCAGTACATATGTGACTGACGATGCTTAGGCTACTGTACGGGTAGAACTGACCGTTCAGACTATTCACATGTTTTGACCTCCCCTGCATCCTGAAATGGGTCCTCAAGCACAAGCTACATTTCGTCACCTGCATTTGATGCTGTTTACATAACGCTTTTAGGTTTTCAGCAGCTTATTTTATTGCCGCGCATTCTGCTCGTTTTACTTTTCTGACCTTCGCTGGCGCCTTGGGGTGCTGTTGGATTCTGTTTTTGAACCCTTGGTGGTGAGAATACCGCAGAATTATTGTAGACTGTGATGTATATAAACTTAAACCCAGGAAGCACAGATACATTCAGAGGCTATATCAAACGAACAAACTGTTTCAGAGCAGAGCCTTACAAATGGGAATTGCAATGGTACTGGGGTGCTGCAAGTGAAGGCTTCAATATGCACAATCCATTTCATTGAATTTGTACTCTCATTTCCCTCCCGCTCTTCTTCCTTTTGCACTTCTTTCCGTTGCTTCATGATTTTTTCTCCCCCCCCCCCCCCCCCTTTTTTTCAAATAGCATTAGTCAAGTCATTAATGTAATGACATAGGAATTGTCAGACGGCAGTTTTTTTTTTCTTTTTCACCCGCTGATTTGCTGTTCAATAAATCCAAGCTAATGAACAAACAAAACTTGATTCGTACTTTGAGGAAGCAATTGCCAATTCTAAAAAAAAAAAAAAAAAAAACAAGGAACAAAAAAAAAGAAAAAACAAACAAACAAACAAACAAAAAAAAAACACGTTCATTTCTGCAAAGAATTGAAAAGACATCTGCAACAGGTATAATTTCATTTTAGAGTAAGGAAGATATAAATAAACACGCATGTAGGATTATACACCCTAGTTGTGTTCATCGGCAATATGTTAACCTAAAAACGCAGTGAGATGCTTCGTACAGCAAGTCTGTCAAAAGTGTGTCCGTAGGAAGTTCTAGGTTTTTTAAGTAAGCTACATTTTGAATGAAAGAAGAGGGAAAATCTGAGAGAGAGAGAGAGAGAGAGAGGAGAGAGAGAGAGGAGAGAGAGAGAGAGAGAGAGAGAGAGAGGAGAGAGAGAGAGAGATCCCTAGGTTTTTTTGCTTATCAATCAAAATATAATGTATGAAACGAGTGCTCAAAGATCGACAGAGTGTAAGTATGAAGGGGTAAGACAGAATTAACTTAAACAAGCCACACAGTAAAGATATTCACTGCATCTACGCAAGTTTTGGTAAGAAATTGTTAATTAAAAAAACCAAACAACTTAAACCCCAACCCAACGCACACATACTCAGTAACCGATACAAACAAACAAACAAAAAAAACCCTTCTGTCTCCGTAGCGCTCTTACTAGTTTATATCAGCAGCAAGAAAATCGTAAGCCTCATATTTATACATAATGGTTACATTTTGTTTAGGGAGAGAGGTGAGAGAATTTCAATTTTGGAATCTTTAGAACTCTTGCTTTCTCAACACGTCTCGATACACTGTTCGCATCATGTGTCTCTTTCACCCTTGAAATGGTGAGAACAGGTGTTTATCGGAATGGCCAATAATAATGTGTTCTTTTCATGGCAATGTCCTCTGGTAGGTTTACAGAGACAGACCGGAGACCTCTCTTGCTATATGATAATGTTGCTTCGATTGGAACATTCGTCTGTGAAACAAGAGAAAGTAAAACGAAGGGAGAGAAGAAGAAAGCGCAGACAACAAAAAAAGCGGGGATGGGGTGGGGATGGGGTGGGGATGGGGGGGGGGGGGGGGGGGGAGGCATGATAGAGAAGGAGGAGTAAAAGAGGAAGGGCAGGTGTTGGATGATGGTAATGATAATATAATAATTATAACAACAGCAAGAACAAAATAGACAGTGGTAATAACAACACAGGTGATGAATAAAAATACAAATAATATCAATAATGATAACAACAACAACAACAACAACAACAACAACAATAATAATAATAATAATAATAATAATAATGATATTAATAATTATTATAATAATGGTGATGATAATAACATAGTAGCAATAGTAACAATAATAATAATAATAATAATAATATAATAATAATGATAACAACAACAACAACAACAAGAACAACAACAATACTACTACTACTACTACTACTACTACTACTACTACTACTATTAATGACATTAATAATGATAATATTAATAATAATGATAATAGTAAAAATAATAATAGCAGCAAAACAACAACAACAACGAGAACAAAAATAACATTAATAATGACAACGATGATAATGATAATAATAACCATGATGACGATGAAGATGTGGTCGACGATAAGAATGATTCTATTACTACTACTACTACTACTACTACTACTACTACTACTACTACTACTACTACTACTGCTGCTGCTGCTGCTGCTGCTGCTGATGCTGGTATTGTTGCTGCTGGTGGTGCTACTGATAATGCTCATAATCATAGTAATAAAGAAGCAATTGCCGTACAAAAATTAGGACACCCCCCCCCCCTCCTCGCTCTCTGGAGTAGAGGACTTCTTCTGTAAATAATACTTTGTCAAATTCTACTTTGGTTTGCTATATACATAACGATCTTCGCTAGAGGTCAGACAAGAAAACCTCACGCTGCGATCAAGTCTCTCATTTTGATTTAGACAAAGCTAAGGTTCTACTGAACCGATGAACTTGATAAGTGCGCCTGTGTCGGTGGGTGTGTGCGTGCGTATGTGTATGTGGACACATGTTAGTGCGAGTCTTTGAGTGTGTGTGAGAGCAATGAGTTGACCCCAAGAATTGCGCCATATAAAATCCATACATTATTATTTTTATTTTTTATTATTACTGATCTCAGATTCCAAAGACATTCTCGGCAGACAGACTGATAGGCCATATCATGCTAGGCCATAATCATCATGCTTTTACTTTCAAATGTTGTGGTGTTAAAGTATTATCAACCTTAAGAAAAAGTGCTCTGTTGAAAATATAGATATGCAGAGTAACTTTGTACTTTGTCAGCATTGAAAACAAACTTTCTGGCGCATTGATGAAGACACTCATATGCTTTGAACCGTTTGGGGGTGAAGACATCAAATGCATCACCTTCGTGTAACATCATCTTCGTGTATATATATATATATATATTTTTTTTTTCTTTCATTGCCTCTCCTCTTTTTTTCTTGCTCTCTTCCTTTCTTTTCGTTTGTCTCCACTCTTTCCTTTCCCTCTTCTGGTCCCCCTCCTTTTTTTTTTTTTTAAAAATTCATTTCCTCATTCCATCTAGCCTTCTTTCCATTTTATTGCTGTATCGCCTTCTCATTCTCTTCTGCCAGTATCCTTCGTGTTTCTGGACTTTTTCGTCATATTGTTCTGTCTTCCTTTCTTATCTTTTCCTTTCTTATGTCTTTATTTTTTTTTTCTCCTTCACATTTTTCGTTTCACAGCCTTACTTCTTTTCTGTCTGCTTCATTTTTTTACCGTTTTATCTCCTTTGCGTCCTTTTGATTGCTTAGTAATTTTGTGTTTTCTGTTCAGTCCTTCTTTCATACGTTGACACATGAAAACAGATTTTTATCATATAAAATTAACAAGCAGAATTCGGGGGTTCAAAGGAACCCAAAGGGAACCCCACATTGCTCTTCATGCTTTCTTTAATTGATAGACAACGGAATTCACCTGAAGTTACGAGTCCTTACGTCCAACCGTCCTGAAGAGTACATTGGAGAGTGAATCTGGCCCCCCTCTTGGGCAGCTGCTGTCTTTTTTTTTCCAGATGGTGCCTCATTACTTCCTATCGAAATCGTTTCAGACCATTTCATTGTTTGGGTGACGCTAAGCAGTCACAGAAGCAAGCTTGTGAATTTGAATTTTCTGCCGACATGTAACATAGTGTGAAACTCACAACATTGGAATAGATGTTTGTTTTATGTACATAACCTTTGTCCTTGTTACTTTGGTTTCTTTTTCTTTCTTTCTTTTTTGGACACCCGTGTGTAGCAAAGTGTGTCTACGTAATTGTCGCGCGCGCGCGCGCACGTGTGTGTGTGTGTGTGTGTGTGTGTGTGTGTGTGTGTGTGTGTGTGTGTGTGTGTGTGTGCGCGCGCGCGTGTGTGTGTTTGTGTGTGTGTGTGTGTGTGTGTGTGTGTGTGTGTGTGTGTGTGTGTGTGTGTGTGTACGCGCGCGCGCTCGCGCATGCACGTGTGGCTGCGTGTGTGTGTGTGTGTGTGTGTGTTACTTGAGAGTGCTTATAGGCGTCTGGGTTTTATTTGCCCTGTAAGTCGTGAGAGATGACAATTGTCTAGCTCTGGGACACGCTTGTAAAGGTTTGTGTTTGCTTACGTGTGGTGTCCAAGTACCTATGCTATTCTTCTTGTCTTATGTAAGCTGTAAACGATCGCAAAGCGTAACTACAGTTGCACGGGCATACAGGAACATGTATAAGTACAAATGTGTGAATTTGAGAGAGAGAGAGAGAGAGAGAGAGAGAGAGAGAGAGAGAGAGAGAGAGAGAGACAAGAGGAGGAGAGGGGGAGATGAGAGAGAGAGAGAGAGAGAGAGAGAGAGAGAGAGAGAGAGAGAGAGAGAAGAAGAACGTATAAGTGTACAAATGTGTGAATTTGAGAGAGAGAGAGAGAGAGAGAGAGAGAGAGAGAGAGAGAGAGAGAGAGAGAGAGAGAGAGAGGTCCCTAGTTTTTTTGCTTATCAATCAAAATATTAATGTATGAAACGAGTGCTCAAAGATCGACAGAGTGTAAGTATAAAGGTAAGACAGAATTAACTTAAACAAGCCACACAGTAAAGATATTCACTGCATCTACGCAAGTTTTGGTAAGAAATTGTTATTAAAAAAAAAAACAAACAACTTAAACCCAACCCAACGCACACATACTCAGTAACCGAGAGAGAGAGTATATGTGTGAGTAAATCTCTCTCTCTCTCTCTCTCTCTCTCTCTCTCTCTCTCTCTCTCTCTCTATATATATATATATATATATATATACATTTTTACCTGACGAGAGCGTACTAGCTCGAAACAGATCTGTAGAGACTTTTTAGAACCTTTCTTAAATCACTTGCTTTTAACAGATGTTGCTCCCCAAGGGGTCGAGCTCTTTTAAAACAATATCAGGCGTTTAATAATAATAATATTATTATATATATATATATATATATATATATATATATATATATATATATATATATATATATATATATATATAATTGTGTTGCTAACCAACAATAATTTTTAAAAAGTGCTCAACCGGGTTGGGATCGGCATCTGTTAAAACTTTGATTAAAATGTAAGTGATAAAACTACAGCGCTGTTTCTTGCTGGTGCAGTCGTCAGGGTATGGGGGGGGGGGGTCGGTGTTGTCGGTGTTTTTTTTTACGTGTTCGCTGTCTGCCATCACATGCGGTCAGTGTTTTTCATGTGTTTTTTTTTTTTATTTCTGCTCGCTGATAGGAACTTCCATTTGTGTCTGCAATTGTTCACCATTTCTATCCTAGTGTTTAGGTTTGCTAATTTGGTTTGCATAGGATCATATATTTTTTCTGTTAGGCATAAATTACATCTTTTTGTAATGTTATTATATGATGCAGCTCTTTTTAAGATTTTCCAGGATATGTTGTAGTCTATTTTTTAATCTTTGAGTTTCCAAATGTATTTACTCAATTCTGTTTGATTTTTGTGTACTTTCTTTGTTAAATGACTGTTTATGATTTGCATATCTAGTTTAAATTGGTTTCAGTGATACCTATATATGTTTCTTCAGCGTTCTCTGATTTTACAGTGGCTTGATATACAATATTGCTGTAGAGGCATTTATTGTTTAGAGGGCACTGTTGTTTCTTGGTACAGTTGCAAGATTTCCTTTCTTCACCCTCGTTTGTCTCTGTACTGCTTTTCGTTTTGTTGGTTGAATCAATGAATGTGTTTTGAGATTTCGGCATACATGAGTATGATAATTTGATGTTGTGCCTGTTAAATATCTTAAACAGCTTGTGCTCTTTTGGGAAAGAAGATGTCAGAATTTTAAAGAATTCTTTCCCAACGTTTGTTTTAACTCTTCCATCGTATGGGGGGGTTTTACCATATGATTTTCCTTTTCCTGTTCTTCTTGTGTCTGCTCATATCATTTCCTGGGTCATAGTGTAATTTGTAGTTGTAGCCACTTTGGTGTAACGCTTCTTGGTACTCAGCTGCAGTGTTATTAAATACTGTTTCATTACATGACAGATTAGATAATCTCTTGTTTATGCCTCTAGGTATCGTTTTGAGTATGGAAGTTGGGTGATTACTTTTGATATTTACATAAAACAGGTGTGTCATTGGTTTTTTGTATGGTTTTAATGTATGTTGGCTGAGGTCTAATGTGATGTCTAAATAATTCACTATCTTTTTGTTAGCTTCTGTGGTGATTTTTAAATCACAGCGAACACATATAAAAAAAACACCGACAACACCGACCCCCCCCATACCCTGACGACTGCACCAGCAAGAAACAGCGCTGTAGGTTTTATCACTTACATTTCAATAAAGTTTTTAACAGATGCCGCTCCCAACCCGGTTGAGAACTTTTTAAAAATTATTGTTGGTTAGCAACACAATTATTTCAACTGCTCCTCACGTTGAGCGCGCTCTAAACCAACAGATTTTAAAATGGATAAAATCAACTTCAAACAGTCCACTAAAAATATACCTTTCACCAAACCACAATGCTACATGAAAAAAATGATAGAACAGACAGAAAAGTTTATAAAAAACATGAGATGGAAAGCATTCTTCTTCCTAAACCCCAATGCCAAGAAAGAAGATAAAAACACTTATGACTTCAAAACATGGCGAGCACCACCAGCCATCGAGGAAAAATGAGAACATTGAAGACAAAATGAAAAGAATGATAGCTAACATAGAATTAAAAAAAATCAAACAACGAATTTCAAACATCGTTAAAAAACGAAATCAAACTATATCCCAAAACGGCAGAAAAATATTTGTGTAAGCAGACAAAACCAGCAATTTTTACAAAATGGAATCTAAAGAGTACTCACAACTCCTTGATAAAAACATCCAAAAAAATTACAAAAAAAAACCTGACAAAGTTACATATGACCACATAGGAAAAAAGAAAAGGAGCTTATACAGCAAATGGACCTTAGTGATAGAGTAGAGACAACAGCAGAAAGAGAAGCTTTTATAACACTCAAAGACCATAAACCTAATTTTTTGAACAACCCAACAACATGTAGATTGATAAACCCATCCAAATCCGAATTAGGAAAAATCAGTAAAACAATTTTAGAGAAAACCACAAAAACATAAGAGAGAGAACACCGAATTCAACCTCTGGAAAAATACATATGAAGTTATACAATGGTTTAAAAAACTCAACAACACAACACAGTCTTTATAACATTTGATGTAGTAGATTTTTATCCATCTATAGACGAAGAGCTGCTCGCCAAAGCTATATAAAATTTGCCAGCCAATACACTGAAATATCAGGGTTAGAAATGGAAATCATGTTCCATACAAAGAAAACTTTACTCCACAGCAAAAAACAGACTTGGACCAAGAACACCAGGGAAAAGTTCAACTTTTGATGTCACTATGGGATCGTATGATGGTGCCGAAACCTGCGAACTTGTCGGACTATTCATGCTATCTAACATTTAAAATAAACTTAGAAAACAAATTGGACTGTACAGTGATGATGGCCTCGCTGCACTGAGTGATAGCCCTAGAAAAACATTGAAAATAAGAAAAAAAGAATTGTGCAAAATCTTCCACGACCAAAATTTAAAAACACCACAGAAGCTAACAAAAAGATAGTGAATTATTTAGACATCACGTTAGACCTCAACCAACATACTTTTAAACCATACAAAAAACCAAATGACACACCTGTTTATGTAAATATCAAAAGTAATCACCCAACTTCCATACTCAAAACGATACCTAGAGGCATAAACAAGAGATTATCTAATCTGTCATGTAATGAAACAGTATTTAATAACACTGCAGCTGAGTACCAAGAAGCGTTACACCAAAGTGGCTACAACTACAAATTACACTATGACCCAGGAAATGATATGAGCAGACACAAGAAGCAAACAGGAAAAGGAAAATCATATGGTACAACCCCCGATACGATGGAAGAGTTAAAACAAACGTTGGGAAAGAATTCTTTAAAATTCTGACATCTTCTTTTCCAAAAGAGCACAAGCTGTTTAAGATATTTAACAGGCACAACATCAAATTATCATACTCATGTATGCCGAATCTCAAAAACATCATTGATTCAACCAACAAAACGAAAAGCAGTACAGAGACAAACGAGGGGTGAAGAAAGGAAATCTTGCAACTGTACCAAGAAACAACAGTGCCCTCTAAACAATAAATGCCTCTACAGCAATATTGTATATCAAGCCACTGTAAAATCAGAGAACGCTGAAGAAACATATATAGGTATCACTGAAAACCAATTTAAAACTAGATATGCAAATCATAAACAGTCATTTAACAAAGAAAGGTACAAAAAATCAAACAGAATTGAGTAAATACATTTGGAAACTCAAAGATAAAAAAAAATAGACTACAACATATCCTGGAAAATCTTAAAAAGAGCTGCATCATATAATACATTTCAAAAAGATGTAATTTATGCCTAACAGAAAAATATATGATCCTATGCAAACCAAAATTAGCAACCCTAAACACTAGGATAGAAATGGTGAACATTGCAGACACAAATGGAACTTCCTATCAGCGAGCAGAAATATAAAAAAAAAAAAAACATGAAAAACACTGACCGCACGCGATGGCAGACAGCGAACACGTATAAAAAAAAACACCGACAACACCGACCCCCCCCCCCCCCCCATACCCTGACGACTGCACCAGCAAGAAACAGCGCTGTAGGTTTTATCACTTACATTTTAATCAAAGTTTTAACAAATATATATATATATATATATATATATATATATATATATATATGATATATATATATATATATATATATATAGCTGTCTGTGCGTGCGTGCGTGCGTGCGTGTGTGTGTGTGTGTGTGTGTGTGTGTGTGTGTGTGTGTGTGTCTGTGTCTGTGTGCGTGTGTGCGTGAGAGAGAGAGAGAGAGAGAGAGAGAGAGAGAGAGAGAGAGAGAGAGAGAGAGAGAGAGAGAGAGAGAGAGAGAGAGAGCTCAGGATTGGTGCCAGTATTAAATTCAGAGAGAAAACAGTGAATCAAGTGCGACATTCGACGACGTAAAAAAAAAAAATCCACGGAGATGTGATGCATTGCCTATGAAATGTGACCTTGCTTCAGATTCCATCCATAATGTCAGAAGTAGAACAACTTCGTTGATAGCAGGAATAACAAAAACAACAATAATAATATACAAAAAAGAAGAAAAACATTCCGGCGCCTGTACATCTTTCAAAAATCATGAAAGGATTAAAAAAACAAAATGGAACTGCAATTTAGTTGTTTTCCTTCTCTTGCATGTAAATTCAGTTTGGCCCCCGACGATGCTAGAGAAATAAATCAGAGAACAGAACTAAGGTGCTGCTAAATGGTTGCACTGCTTGAAACGTGGGCTTTGCATTCAGCCGGTTCTTCTCTCTAAATCTTTGTCCAGTTGTATGGAACACTTTGTTTCATTGTCACACGAAATCAGTGCTTTCTGTTTTGTCAGCAGGACGTATAGATGGACATCACTCCCCATAATTCTATCACACACATCACTTTCATTCATATGTGTATATTGAACAACATAATAATGGTGGAGATCCAAGTGTATGCAGGTTGACACTTCTTTCGTCGTTCCTTTAATGCCTTGCGAAAAATCCACACATCTAAAGAGAGGTTCAACGGGGGAATT
>JADBJO010007750.1:47500-55000 GCA_016801955.1 Conus betulinus
GAAATTTCAAAACGAATTTGAACAGCGTCCGGCAGTGCTAAATTTGCATGCTCCAAACGCAATTAGCTACCCATATGTTAAGGAGATACTACGTTTCGGCGACGACGATGACGACGATGACGACGGCGACGAAGAAGAAGAAGAAGAAGAGGAGGAGGACTTGCACTTTCTTACTAGATCGTGTAACAGAGCATTAAAGGAGAGAAAATTGAGTTTCTGGAAATAGATGCATTCTCTTTTTATTCTTCTGGCTAGAGAACCCTAAGTTTGTGAATACTTTTCCCAAGAAGAAGAAACAAGAAGAAAAGAAAAGAAAAGGTGGAAGTTGCTGTAAAGCTGCAGCGTACTTGTTGAATATTTGTGGATGGTGTTGATAAGTGTGGGCCTTGTGGGCCATGGATAAGTGTGGGCCTTGTAGTTAAGTGGCTTCCTTGTGAAAGAATCAAGTTGAGTGAGTGTGTCTGCTGTGAACGGGATGGGCATTTTGTTTCACTGTTACTGTCGGTAAAAGCAAATGGGCGCTGTGAAATTATTATCGCCTCTCCTCAGTTTAAGGCAGGAGTTTCCATTGCTGCTCATGCGTTTGTTTCAACATGCCGGAATCATTGCTCTGTGACCCGAACATATCATGTTCTCCACCATAGTGAAATAGAAAAGTTTTTGTTGTTGCATAGTCTCCTTCTCTCTTGTTAATCAAACTCCGTTTTCTTATCAATCTCATTAAGAGGTGTTCTTGGATTGTTCCCACGAATTTCATGCATTCGGGGTTTCTCTCTTTGCCATTTCAATGTGCACCAAGAGATGTTTTCTATCATAGTACAAAATGGCAATCATTTTTTTTCAGAATTGTGATATTATGCATATCCTTACAGAAATGAAATGTTACAAGGTTTACCTCCATATCACCTCACACTTTCATATTGAGGACGGCTGACAGGCTATATAATATCTATCAGTGTGCCGAGTTTGGTTTTGAGAAAACTTTGAATGCAAACAAACAAACAAGCGGACAAGCAAACATTTATAGTTCGACTGTTCAATATCACACGGACATACACACCAGCGTTAGCACACAAGCAAGAAAACGAATAAATAGGAGAACGGAGGACAGCCATATATTCAGCATTCCCTCACCCTTCTTCCTCCATTTCCTTGCCCTACCAAAGCACACGTACACATATCTGAACATGTTATCCCTGCAGCTAGGTTCTGATCAAAACCGTGCGCATGATGGCTATAAAATTCATTAAATAGAAGAAAACAAAAACAAAACACACACAAAAAAAAAAACCGACCGAAACAAACAAAACAAAACAAAGGTTATGGGGGAAGAGGGGTGGGGGGGGGGGGGGGGGGGGTGAGAAAAGGGGAGCTCTACTGTTCGAGGTAATCACTATTTGTACAAGATTTCACAACGTTCGCGCGCGCACACGTGTGTGTGTGTGTGTGTGTGTGTGTGTGTGTGTGTGTGTGTGTGTGTGTGTGTGTGTGTGTGTGTGTGTGTGCGTGCGTGCGTGCGTGCGTGCGTGTGTGTGTGTGTGTGTGTGTGTGCGTGCGTGCGTGCGTGCGTGTGTGTGTGTGTGTGTGTGTGTTCTTAGAAGACATTTGTTGCTTTGTTTTCAACAGCACATACCGCTTTCAGATCAGACAAATAGAGTCAGGTTACTGTCTGTCAACGACCTGCTTCTTCCCCGAGATGGCTGGTAAAAAGTTTTCACATGTCTTTGAAGTTTGCTGAGTTGCGTGGATCTCTCTCTCTCTCTCTCTCTCTCTCTCTCTCTCTCTCTCTCTCTCTCTCTCTGCTCAAATGCTCAAATTGTGTGTATGTCTTAAAACTGATACTTTATATTGGAGATGTGCATGCTTATACATCTGCATCGTTGTCGTCATTATTGTTACTGATATTGCTGTCATTCTTCTTTTCTTCTTCTTCTTCTTATTGTTATCATCATCATCATCATCATCATCATCATCATCATCATCTAGTTGCAAAGTGAAACGACTGCAGGCGGAAATCTAAACAAATCTTAAATAAATGTCAGCGAACCGCCCAGTGAAACGTGGACAAACGAGTCACAAGACAAAAACACAACACGTTTCGACCTCTTAGGTCTTCATCAGGTAAAACAAAAACGAAAAAAAATAACGGAAATGCACTTAGCTTTGATCGCTTCAGATTGCTTCTGAGTTCAGCGCAAGGAAGAAGGCGTTGAATGAGAACGAGGCTGTTGGAAGGTATGCTGAGTCCCAATCAACTGTACTAAGCACTCAGTTTGCTAATCATTTAGTTCTCATTCAACGTATATTTATTTTGTATCATTTTCATTTGTGGCAATACATAAAACAGGAAGGATTCGCGGGGGAGGGCTACATGGAAATCATTCCTCTGTCATACTTTTTTTGCTCACACCCCCCACCCCCACCCCTCCCCCCGTCGTATTCATGAGGATTGTATATTTGTTCGTTTTTGTTTGTGTGTTTAGCGTCCATCCCACACTGGATCAAATTTCACTGACGGCATTTTGTTCCTACATGATCCGCAAAGCAGTTGGACAAGTATAGACTGGAACAAAGCTTGAATGCTGCAGCCCAAATTCTGCATGCTGCCGCCACAATTTCTCCAGAGGGTCTTCCTTCTCTTCTTGCAGGGACCAAGCTACAAGGCGAACATCACAATGGGGATGTTTTGATTTGTCTACACACAAATATTTCCATTAGATATCGAGAGAGAAAGCAATCCTGTGAAGCCAGTTTAAGCAAGGACAGTTCTTGCTTAGTAGTGGCTTGTTCAATGCCCAAAACACATGCACATTAAACAGACAAGGGAATAGGCATGACAGAATCTCCTCTCCCTCCCTTCTCCTCGTTTGACACCCCTCATGCACATCAGCCATTGTTGTCTGGCATTCTCTTGGTTTAACAGAGGGGGGAAAAAATGCAAAACAAATAAACGTACTCCCAGTTTATCTTCCTGAAAAACGTCACAATCAAGCATGCCTCATAATGTATTTGATGTCGCAATCAAATATGCGTCATAATGTATTTCGTCACTGAGATATTCCATAAAGAAGAAAAAAAAACGTTTGGGGCCGTTATAGCCGTTAGTAACGGCTATTCTGGTAAAAATAAAACATCAAGCATCATCCGTGACCCCAAAATGAACATACATACACATTTTCAGTAAGATCGGCCCAGAAGTTTTGTCTGGAGCGAGTGGAGCACATTTTGACCACGAACACACACACACACACACACACACACACACACACACACACACACACACACACACACACACACACACAGCATTTCTTTGTTCCCATTCTAAAGTACTCCCTGTTCTATAAAAACTCGGAGTACAGAAAGTTAATCATGTTTTCCCCTACCTTTTTGTGTCTTTTCACCAAACAGCTGATCCAGTACTGTCCAGACCAGGATTCTAACTTCGTAATGATGAAAACATCGACCCTGTGTCACAAATCTGTTTAACTATGAATTGTTTTAAACCAACTGTTCAATCAGAACCAAGCCAGTGGTCCACCATTTCATATCAACCAAAAAACATTCAGTTTACATCAAGCAGTCAGTCGATCGATTTTCATGTAGTAGTAGTAGTAGAGAGAGAGAGAGAGAGAGAGAGAGAGAGAGAGAGAGAGAGAGAGAGAGAGAGAGAGAGGGGGAAGGAAGGGGGAAAACAGATGACAGAGAGAGAGAGAGAGAGAGAGAGAGAGAGAGAGAGAGAGAGATGGAAAGAGATGGAGAGAGACAGACAGACAGACATACAGAGAACGTGCCAGCTACATTTAGATCACACACACTGTCACACCGGTAAAAAAAAAAAAAACTAAATAGGCCTGTCAAGAAAAAACAATCCTAAGTAGCCACTGCAACCAATGATTTTGATAAGATATGATGGATATCAAAGATTTACCCGGTCAATATTGTAAACCAGTCATCCGATTGATCAGTCAATAGAGAAGTCATATACAAAATTACCGACAAATTGATTACACAATCTACAATGAGAAAACATGAGTTGATTGATTATTGTCAGATATGAAAAGAAAACCTTATTACTCAATCTCGCAATCTACAGTTAAAAGAAAGAAAGAAAAAAATCGCCACTTGTTCCCATGAAAAAAAAAAACTACAAACTGATTGGTCATTCATACAACAAAACGGGAAAGTACAATTTGATCATTGCATTGAAATCAGCCCTACTGCCAGTCAATCGACCGTGCAATCTGTCAGTGCGTAATAATAATAATAATAATAATAATGAATACTTATATAGCGCCTATTCTCGGCTAGAGACCAATTTCTAAGCGCTTTACAATCAACACTCGTTTACACAACGGGCTGCCTACCTGGGTAGTGCCGACTGAAGAGCTGCCAGCTGGCGCTTCATTCAGTCGTTTCCCGTGTCATCCAGTTAATATCGTTCAATATCAGTCACTCGTTTTCCTTACTTCCTTCATTCTTTCCGTTTCTCACACAGGGTGCATGTTATGTGTAACGTGCCATCCATACCAACGGCCAGACTGGCCTTCTCTTCCGAAAGTTGGTGATGGGATTTTACGTGTGTGCAAGATGGTATGCGTGCGTTCACACACGGAACCTCGGTTTATAGTCTCATTCGAAGGACTGTATGGGAAATGGAGTCAGAACCAATGTTAACTCCGGGGGAAAAATCCCGCTGTACCGAAACGCCCCAACGGAGGTTCGAACCCGCAACCCCAGTATCACCAAGATTACGAGTCCGGCGCTCTACCAACTGAGCTATTCCGGCATAAACCTCTGTGAACATATCTGACTGACTGTGCATCCAATCAACAAGCAACAACATGTTCGGACTGCCACACGATCGCTGAAGACCATGAGCTCTGGACAGTTTTCGGTCAGGAGATGAAAGTGCATTGTGGTTGGGATTAACAAATGATTCTGTTCAAAAATCTTTACCAGAAACAGTCAGTGAAGGACGTTATTATCTATATTTTAACATCCTCTTGTTCATTTCGTCTTTCCCGTATCCCTCCCTCCCTCCTCCTTTCTACTCGCACGCACAAAAGCTGCACACACACACACACACACACACACGCACGCACGCACGCACCACACGCCACACGCCCCCCCCCCCCCCCCACACACACACACACACACACACACACACACACACACACACACACACACACACACACACACACACACACACACACACACACACACACACACACACACACACTCACACACACAGTGGGAGAAGTATCATACGATTTAAGGATATGTTTGTGTTTGTCCAGTGACAGCTGGGGACATGAGAAGAAAATAAAACACTTTTCAATGAAGGTTAGACGTCGGTTGCTGAAAGTGCCGGTCCCTTTTGATGATGTCAACCTCTCAGACGCCATTCACTGTGGCCCATTCAGTGGCCGTCATTTAGGGGAATTGCTGTCGTTTGACCTGCAAATGAATCTTAGACTTGGAGTGTAGAGCTCTCATGAGGGGTTGCTGTGTGTGCCTTTGGAAAATAAACACAAAAAAAAAACCTTACTGGCCTGAAAATGGAAAGAGAGAGAGAGAGAGAGAGAGAGAGAGAGAGAGAGAGAGAGAGAGAGAGAGAGAGAGAGAGAGAGAGAATTACGTCTTTTACATTTCTTTTCATTGAAAGAGTGCAAAGAGCTGAAGGACTTTTTTTTTTTGACATTTCATGTCGTAGAATTCTGACAGTATATGTAGTTACCCGAAATTTTGTCCGCATCAGTTCATGCCAGGTTGACAGCGTCCATCACCTGCAGCTATCATTTACACAGCTTGTGGCTATTTGATTTTTAGAAATATGTTATGTAGTTTAAAAGAATCATCAGTTTAGCCCTCATAACTGCGCGCGCGCGTGCGAGAGCACGCACGCACACACACACACACACACACACACACACACACACACACACACACACACACACACACACACACGCACGCACGCGCACACACACACACACACACACACACACACACACACACACACACACAAGCACACACACACTCACACACGTATGTGTGTGTGTTTAAAACAATTGGATGACACACTCAGAAAGAAGAGGACATAATACTGCGAAGACTGTTTTTTGACGCAACTGCGCTTGAACATGCTTGAAAAACACACACACACACACACACACACACACACACACACACACACACACACACACACACACACACACACACACACACATACACACATAACATAATAACTATAATGATAATAATATAATGATGATAGTAGTAATAATAACAATAAAGATGATGATGATGATGATGATGATGATGATGATAAGAATAGTAATAATAATAAGAATAGTAATATTAATATCTAGAAAACTGCTGAGATTTCATCAGTCCGCCTGTTAATTCATCTGTACTAGTAGCTCTCCGAGGCTTCATCTTTCAAAGAGCCACTAAAACGTCTTCAGAAATCGAACAATTCAAACGCCATCATTGCTTTTTTATGTAGTTTGTCTTCACCAGATCATCGTTCCTTCTCTCTCTCTCTCTCTCTCTCTCTCTCTCTCTCTCTCTCTCTCTCTCTCTCTCTCTCTCTGACTCCTCGGCGAAAAAGAGTGATGTTTTATAACATGAAAACAAAAAGAAAATACAGGAAATATCAGGGTAAAAGCAACTCCTCTGCTGAGTTCATGAGAGCTGTGGTGGTTTGTCTCATGCAGATGACGTTCACTTCAGAAAGTTGAAGGGGAGTCGGAGGTAGGTAGGGGTGGAGGGAGTGTTAGTGAGGAATTGATGGGGGGGGGGGGGGGGGGGGGGGTTCGGGGGTGACTGAGATTGTGAGTGGAGAGGAGGTATTGAGTACCAATTTATTATTCTTTACAAAATGACCGAGGGTGTGCTGGTATTCTCCTTTTCAAGGGAGATAGCCAAGAGAATCGATTCTATGCTGGAACGCAAAACGTGTCTGGGGAATTAAAACAAATGACCTCATGGAGGAAACGAAGTGTCCTCTACATCAATACAAAAGAGAAATGTATCATCGTTACGTGACGCTGCATATCCAAGTAGTTGTTACGCTCTAAGAAGTATTCATTTGGAATAAAGAGTGAAGCGCGCAAATGATCCATCTTTTGAACAACATTTCCGTACCGGTCAAATGCGTGCACTCACCGTGCCAGATGGTTGGTTGCACTCAGATTTGGCCGCTCATGATATGTGAGTTTCATGCTTTGTGTTTACTTCTTTTGTTTCTGATAAAGGTTGTGTACTGGGATTTCCTTTTATTACCCCGTTTTAAGGGTGTCCGGTTCGCTGCGCCCAATTTGACAAGATAAGTGATCGCTCATTCTTCGTTTTCTTTGAATCCTGAATGTTGTATGGCTTGCCTGCAGAAGACAAAAGAGGTCATAACGCTTCGTGTTTTGTCTTATGATGTGTTTTTGTCCCTTATGTCCGATGGAAAAATTGTAATTTCGCTTTGAAATTTGTTTCAATTTCCGCCTC
>JADBJO010007750.1:75000-77500 GCA_016801955.1 Conus betulinus
TAGAACAGAAAATGCAAGAAAAAGGAAAAACAAATGAACATATCTTTATTCAGATATGGGCCAAAGCCGTAATCTAAAAGAAAAAGCATTTTTTTAAGAATGTGAGACAGCTTAGCACCTACTCTCTTTCGTGGTTCATAAATATGCATGACTGAACAATATGCAAATCAATGTGAACATTAAAAGATAGTTATCATATTTTGACCGAATAAGGGTTTTTTTTTTTCGGAACTTAAAGGGAATACGGCATCAGGGAGTAGAAGAAACAAACACACACACACACACACACACACACACACACACACACACACACACACACACAACGCACGCGCGCGCGCGCACACACACACGCAGAGAGAGAGAGAGAGAGAGAGAGAGAGAGAGAGAGAGAGAGAGAGAGAGAGAGAGAGAGAGAGAGAGAGAGAGAGAGAGAGAGAGTACCCGAGACTAGCAGTCAGAGAGAAGAGACTATCGTCATCAAAGACTATCGTCCAAATATAACTTTATTTTGTTCTTCCATCAATCCCAAAAATAAAACAAAACTGTAAAGTGTATTCAGCATTGATGGCTATACAGTGTACCAAAGATCTAGATCGATTACAAAGGTTGAAAAAGAAAAGAAAATGTGAATAAAGAAGCAAGGGGTACCAAAACAAAAAAAAAGCAAGATGCAAAGCATATAAACGTACTCCCTGTTTATCTTGAATACGCGTGAGATATTCCATACAGAGGAAAAACCGTTTTAGGCCGTTTATAGCCGTTTAAAAACGGCTATTCTGGTAAACATCGGCCATCATCTTTTACCCATATTGAATATACCTACAAATTTTCAAAAAGATCGGACAAGTACTTTTTGAGATTTTTCCTAACGAAGAAAACAGTTATGGGCCGTTATAGCTGTTAGTAACCAATATAAACGGTAAACTAAAACATCGGGCATCATCCGTGACCAATAATGAACATGCCTACAAATTTTCAGAAAGATCGGCCCAGTAGTTTGTCTGGAGCGAGTGGAAACACATTTTTGACCACGGACGGACAGACAGACAGACATACAGACATCATTTCTTCGTTCCCAGTGTAAACAATTCCCTGATTTATAAAAAACTGGGAGTACAAAAAAGGGGGGGGGGGGGGGGGGGGGGGGGGGGGGGGGAAGAAAAGAAAATGGGAAGCAACGTTTTCAAACAAACGAAAACAAAAATCTACCTTCTGTTGCTCATGGTGAATGGTATTCAAGTATGTGTGGTAACACCCCTGAATATATTATGTTTCCCACATGCACATAGCCGTTATAATTTCTTAGTGACATAACTAGTATTTTGGTTGATCGCTAATCTCATAACTGTTTGATATATTTCAGACACAAAAAAGAAACATTTCTCTTTTGATCTTGTTCGGTTCAAATGGAGGATCGACTCCACATTCGCGTTTATATGCATGTCCTGTTTTCCCCAGAGAGAGAGAGAGAGAGAGAGAGAGAGAGAGAGAGAGAGAGAGAGAGAGAGAGAGAGAGAGAGAGAGAGAATCAGTATGACCTTCTTCAGTCAGGACGAAGATATCGATCGGTTAAATGCAGAAGTGTCCGATTTAAACAAAGTTTTATTCCCTTGTCCATTGATTTTATGAACCGAGGTGATGTTAATTGCTTTTTTTTTTTTTATTATGGATTACTGTTACATTTTTGTTTTATATAGATACATATATAGTTTAAACTCAGAGCGAGCATACAGTTGCATTTAGATAACGAATAGTTGTGTTATTTTAGTTTAAAATCTCATCTTAGAATTTTATTGTCAAATGCGTTGTAGGAACGTAATTCTATATAGTATTATTTTTATATTATACAGCCACCTTGAAATCCAAATTCTTTTATATGAATGTATGTCATATGTGAGAAAATGGGTAATGTGACAAAATTATTGTTTACTTGCTGTGAATGTGTACGACCACAAATTAATTTCTCGTATTGAGATAATAAAGTTTACTTGATTTGACTTGACTTGAGACTTGAGAGAAGAGAGAGAAGAAGAAGAAGAAGAAGAAGAAGAAGAAAAAAGGCGGGTATATATGGACAATGGAAGCAATACAAGCGTGAAAACGTGTTCACTATGGAAATTTGGCATAGATCAGATTTTTCATAAAATCTATTTACCTTCTCGGGTGTCTGTTTGTTCCCTTGGAGAATGTGTACAGACGCACATCCTCCCTAACATGACCCCAGACAGTACTGTCAAGCAGCTGTCAGTTTACAGAGTGGGGATTCACTGAATGCTACACTTGTGTAATGATGCTAGATTCGTATAGCTCTATGCACTGGAACAAACAGGAGCTTCTTGAGTGCCATGTTGAGGACGTCTCTCTCTCTCTCTCTCTCTCTCTCTCTCTCTCTCTCTCTCTCTCTCTCTCTCTCTCTCTCATGCTTGTTGTCCAGCCTATATGTGCACATCTAGGGCTTTTTGTGTTTTATATATATATATTTTTTTTTCATAAAGGGCAC
>JADBJO010007750.1:97500-102500 GCA_016801955.1 Conus betulinus
CTCTTGTTGAGTCGGCAAAAAAGGCGTAATCTTTCGAGTGCGAGAAACACAAGCTGTGAAGGCAATGTAAAAGGAACACACAGAGAGAGAGAGAGAGAGAGAGAGAGAGAGAGAGAGAGAGAGAGAGAGAGAGAGAGAGACGAGACAGACAGACAGACAGACAGAGACAGAGACAGAGAGAGACAGAGAGAGTGTGTACAAGTGTGATGTGATGTGTGGTGTGGTGTGGTGTGGTGGTGGTGGTGGTGGTGTGTGTGTGTGTGTGTGTGTGTGTGTGTGTGTGTGTGTGTGTGTGTGTGTGTGTGTGTGTGTGTGTGAGAAAACTTTTCCAAGCTTTGTGACGACTGCCGTGGAGAAATTGCCATAGATCTGATTCTATAAAATGCATGAATCCTGGCTTTCTTTATGACAACGACGACGACAACAACAACAGCAACGACAAGGACAAATAACACAGCGACGACCAGAAAGTCATAATCTCCGCACACTTCATCAGCACTGTCATACAGTGTTACGTTCCTGGCTTATGTCCCGTGCAGAGTTGTGGTCGAATGGTTTAACAAGAAAAAAAAACAAACAAAACAAACAAACAAACAACAACAACAACAACAACAAAAAAAAAACAAAAAAACAATTGGTCATATCCTCATCAGTTGTGATCGCATTGATGAAACTGTGAGGATTATAGACTTTCGCTGGCAGCAGAACAAAAGGTTGCATTGACACAGTTCACCAGGAAAGGTCGTCCTGGCATGTTGATATCAAAGGAGTTCTCTCCCAGCGAGTGAGGAACGTGTCTAGTCACCAATTCAAATGATCACAAGTTACAAAGATTCCTGCATTTTTCTGCTTTTGACTGAAATCGAATGCAGTCAAATACACTGTATCAAATCAAAGTGGGAGACAAGGGCGGGAATAGCTCAGTGGTAGAGCGCCGGACTCGTAATCGTGGTGATTCTGGAATTGCGGGTTCGGATCTCCGCCTGTCCGTTTCGGTACAGTGGGATTTTCCCCTCAGAGTTTACATTGTTTTCTGACTCCGTTTCCCATACAGTCTTTCGAATGAGACTATAGGTTGAGGTTCCGTGTGTGAACGCACGCATAACATCTTGCACACATGTAAAAATCCCATCACAAAACTTCCAAAGAGAAGGCCAGTTTGGCCTTGGTATGGACGGCACGTTACACATAGCGTGCATCTTCCCCGAAGTTGAAGTATAGCTGCATTAATGGCGGGATAAAAAAACGGCCATACACGGCAAAACTCCATTCCCTTTGTTGGGTAGTTGGGATTAATCCTTGTCTGTCTATACAGAGAGTGTCCGCAGGAGTAGCCTATCAGCCTGCCAACGCGGAAAAAAATATATTGGGAGACAAAAAAATATATCTAGAAATAATGCTCTCCACTTTCATACGAAGTATGCCCAAAAAATACATTCATGATTAGCAAAGACCATGAAGCAGTGATGTTTCAGAATCAGAAGAACACTCGAGAGCGCAAACTTCTGCCAAGGATTAGCAGATCCTGGTTCTGTATTATGAACAGAATACCAACGTTTTTCATTCAAAGCAAAGAAGCATAATTAACACACCAAAATACGCGCGCACACATACACACACACACACCGCACACACATGCGCGCGTGCGTACTCACGCACATACACATACACATACGGACGCGCGTGCGCGCGCACACACACAAAGTAAAGTACGCACTTACACAAAAATACACAAATATACACGCATCTCAATACGAACACACCATACCCTCACACATACACTCAAACTTGCACACTCACACACAGACACACACACACACACACACACACACACACACACACACACACACACACACACACACACACACACACACACACACACACACACTCATACTCGAGCACTCGTACACACATGCATTCACTCTCATAAAAACACACGCATGCACGCACACATACGCGCGCACGCACACACACACATCCACGCCCATTCAGGATACGCTTCGGTGTGCTCGCACCCCGATCCGTCGGTGCGCAACAGCAGGGGCCCAGAAATCCACCAGTCGGACATCGACACAAGTTTGGAGCAAGCTATAGACAAAAGTATTTCGGAAGGATGTGTTCCATCAAACGGATGATAAGTGTGCTGCTGTGTGAATCAGACGACGACCTTCAAGAATATTCCTGCGATCCGTGTTCGGAAGACGATCGCTTTTTCTGGTTTAACAACCAGGAAGAAAGAAAGACACATGTCATAAGAGGAATGTCTTAAATTGTCCTGCATTTGGAAAGGAAGACGCATCGGCAACACGAAGCATGCAGAGACCCAAGCATGTGCTGCACGCTGTCCACGGACTGATCCAGTTTTACCTGGGGTGACCGTCGTCTACAGAACTGACAGTGAACACCAGTGACATTTTCTCGTTCATGATTTCATCACGTAAAAAAAAAAAAAAAAACAGGATATTGCTGTGGTTTCCATGTTAATAAAATCGAAATTGAGTCGCGTTTTGTTGTTGTACATCCCGCCGATTTGCTTAAAGGGCTTTTACAGCCTAACAGCATTAAACTTTCGTTCATTCGTTCGTCGTTTGTCCAAACATCAAAGCAATAAGCCTATAGAGGAGATAATTTCTCTACACTAACATAAAAACACACACACACACACACACACACACACACACACACACACACACACACACACACACACACACACTGAGAGCCCATATATACCGGAATTCAGAAACACCAATTCTGTGTGACTACATGTATATATACATGGTACATGTAGTCAAGGGTCATTAAAGTATGGAACTGGCTGACATATTACTCGTAAGAGTCGAACAGCTTATGGGTGTATATGGATTGGGGAAGGGGAGAAGAGGGAGGAAGATGGGGGGGGGGGGGGGGGGGGGGATGAAAAGCCTTGCTCTACGTGCAAATTAGACGCCGAACCATACTGATATGGAATATGCTTGAATAAGATTTTAACGTTTCAAAAATTCGCGAATGGTTCTAAAAAAAAAAACAAAAAAACAAAAACCTGTTAGGGGGGAGGGAGGCATCGAGGAGAGGGTGGGGCGGTGGAAGAATTAAAAATATCTTCCAAGTGGATGAGATTTATAAGAGTAACAGCCAACATTGCCAGGCTCCAGCCGTTCTCATAACTGGGATTAAAAACACTTGACAAAGTCAACGGAAGAAGCTTGAAGGACTTCATCTTATCATGAAGAGGCTGAAAGTGATTTTTTTTTGTACTAGTACAGTCAAATAAAAAAAAATGAGGGATATCGAGAGTCTGACCACATGCACAAGCAGGTGCCGTTTTTAAATACCTACCTAACAACCATTAACCCGCAGCCTATGTACAAGGTTACGATTTGGGATTGGCCCTGGAGGATTACAGCATTTGCTTGTTGGTTTCGTCATATCCCATCTGTGCTTCCGCTGAATCTTCAAGATATTGTATCTGTCTTATGTTCCAGATTGAACTTGTCAGAATGTGGATAGCTTTCAGAGAAGAAGGATATCACAATTCAAAACATCAGATTTATTTCTTGCAGCTTCCTTAGCATAAAAGTCAGCTAAAAATCATGCCACGTAAACTAGAGTGCCCTGGAACCCATAACAGAGTTACATCGATACCCCGGGTTATTAACTGATGAATGAGAAATAAGATCTCACACACCAAGTCTGAACGACTAGATTTTGATTGACAATGTAAAGCCGTAAGCGCTGATTTTGAGTCCGATAGTATAAGTATTTGTCTATGTATAACGGGCATGTCAAGTATAAAATCTAGTGCTTTCAAAATAGCAAATAACTCTGCTGTAAATATAGAATCCTTTCGTAATATGGAATTTCTTTCTGATGCTAAGCGCTGGTATTACAAAGGAAGCCCCAACATCGGAAGAATCTAAAACAGAACCATCCGTGAAAATGTGTAGATGGGAATCGTATTTCCTGTCTATCAAGTCTTTGGCATAGGATGATAGTAACAGAGGATTATCTTTTTTTTTTATTTAAATCTCCGTAAGAGTAGATTATTTCAGCCTGCTCTGACAACCACGAAGGGTATGAACAACATGGAACCTGGGCAATACCATCAAGAGACAGGTTGCAGTTCTGAAACAATGGGGAAACATAATCACCTAGGGACATGTATACCGATTTGTTACGGATCTCTTGAAATATACGTACTGCCATCCAGTTCAGTCATTACTGAATTTGGGATGGTTCTAGCCCTCACTGTAAAATTACAGGCGCAACTTAGCCTGTGTTCATTTAAGGGTAACACACCAGCCTCCTTGTACGTCAAATCAATTGAAAGCCCATCGGGGAAGTCCTAATGCATTTTTTAAAGGCTAACGAGTCAATACTGGTAAGCTTGTGTAAATCTGTCTTTCCAGCTGTAAAAAAAAACTTCTTGGCCATATGACAGAATTGAACGAACTAACCCTGAGGCGACATAGACGAGATTAGATCCCCAGTTAATCAGAGGTATGGCAGAAAGAACACGTAATAAACCAATTTTTTTCCTAGCCTTTTCTACAAGGAAATTAATATGTTTACTCCAAAAAAGTTTATAGTGGAAGATTACTCCGAGAAACTTAACTTGTTTGCTTGGGTATATCAAATTATTATCAACCCTTATAGAGATAGCTTCTCTGCCTTCAAACGCAATTGTTTTCTTTGTAAAGACAACAAAGACAGTTTTGTGAGCAGATAAACCAAACCCATTTGATTTCATGTAATGAAAAATATTGTCAACTATTTCCTGATACTGTTCAATGATTTTCTTTCTTTTGGTTTGTTGTTTGGAAAAATTGCAGTTTACATTCTCCACAGAGCAATATCATCTGCATATAGAGCTAATGTGGCACTTTTGTATTAACCTGTTTATATCGTAAAGCATTAGCGAGAAAAGTGTTGGAGCGATTACACTTCCTTGGGGAACACCCATGTTAATAGTCTTAGAAGTTGATAAAGCTCCATGTAGATTG
>JADBJO010007751.1:0-10000 GCA_016801955.1 Conus betulinus
CGAATCCAGCACATAACTTAACCCCTTACCGCACACCAGAGTCAGCTGCCGTTTTCGTACATTTCCTGTAACCTTTCTTTTTTCTCCACACCAGACCGGGAGCGAGTCAGTGGAGGGAGAGTGGGGTCTCGGAGCGCACGTGTTCTCATATTCCCGTGACTCATGGACACTGGAACTCCGGCTCGAGGGCCAGTGTCAGCGCCCACCTGCGTCGTGAGATGAGAAGCTTATGTCGTCCAGTGAGGGCGGGGGGGAGGAGGTGGAGAGTGGAGGGGAGGGGGATAGGGGGAGGGACCGGCCGGGAACTCCTTAGCCTACCGTCGGCAGCGGAGGTTTTTCCTGGCCTGGGGTTGTGTCACCTGGAAAGTGGTTTTCTCACTCTTCCTGCCCTCCGTTGCCCTCGTTGGTGAATCTGATCGGCATCGACTTGAGTCTGACATCCTTCATGTTGCTCTGCCAGTACTTCTTGCCGTGCTGAGCTGTTGTGGACGGTCAAGTACATAATTATGCAGCTGATGGTTGAACAGGGAGAGGATCCTTTTGCCTGCCTCCTGTGTTGCTGGTATTCCTTTGTTGATGAGTAAGCTGCTTTGAAGTCGGGCGTTGCCTTTCCCCTGGTGGACTCTGAGCCGGGATCGTCAGTGGTTCCTCATCTGTAGAGCTGCTTTGATTGATGCTGCCCATCTAACAGATTGCTGGGACTGGACACTACGCCTTAAAGCTTGCTCGTAGCTGTCAGAGTGGGGCAGTGATGGGCCTGTCACGGCCAGTTTGTTGTCGCTGAAACGCCTACAGCATTTGAGGATGGACGGTTATCGAGTGGTCAAATCTCCAGCTACATTGAGGCCGCTCTGCTTCTGCTTCAACAAGGATGTTCATTTTGTCACCCCATCTGGCCAGTTAGGCAATAATGGAGGTGGTCTGTTATTACCGTTGGTATGACGATGTACAAGCATGATATCCAACACGTGTCCATGTCTTGGTTAGAACAATGTCTTGCAGGACGTCGATAATCTTTCTCGTTCACATTTCAGAGGTCTCATTGCAGGAAACGGGATGCTAAAAAAAAATTGAAACTTCTCTCCTTGAGAACTATTGCAGTTTTCTCAATGTCATCGTCCAAGTTCCCTAAAAAGCAACCACGTCTTTTGTTCCAACGCTTTTAGACTGTGAGCACTTGATTGCAGGGGCAAACTTCTTAAATCACAAAGAATTCAATATGAAGCAATGCGATTGATCTTGGGAACCATGATGGATACATCAGTTAAAATCATGCAATACCTGCTCGACTTGCCTTTAATGCAGGCAAGACACAAGGTAGAACAGGAAAAGGCACATTTCAGAGCACTTGAAAATCCCCCCAACCCGCTATATGCGGCAGTCAAAGGAACAAAAGGCACTCGCATAGGACGTGGAAATTCATGGATAGGACAGGCAGAAGACAATATACAGCTTATGTGCCAGTTATCAGGACTCAAAGAAATGACGGAGTGGGAAAGTATCCAGAACACTTCAAACACCTCCACCAAATTGCCATCGCTCCACAGCTTGGAATACACTGCCCAGAACGGCCAGAAGGCAAAACGAACGTAGAAATTTAGATGCAGGTGTTCAAGGAAATGGGAGAGCAGACACACTGGCAAGCAAGGCAACGATAAGAAGTGGATTACAGCTTGGCCGGTCTGGTGTGATAAAAGATCTGAAGAATCGCCTTAACACACACAAACAATGCCTCTATACCAAAGACCCTTTTTTCAGAGCTGAACACCAAGAGAGGAAGTGGCCGCACATCCAGACGTAAAGGAAGAGCAAGAAACATCACCAACAAAACAAATACTGGAATAATCTCAAGGCCAACACTGCATAAACCCCTAGAGAATGGTGCAGATCCACACTGGGCCTTTTTAATAACAGACACAAACGATCAACACTCGTCAACTGAGTGAATCTCCCAGGAACCCCAGTATATAATGCTGACGTGTGTGCGCTGGTGATTTTGTATCGGTGGGGCAATGCAGGTGTGCAAAGTGGAGAGTCCATAGATGTGTGTGTGTGTGTGTGTGTGTGTGTGTGTGTGTGTGTGTGTGTGTGCTGTGTTGTTGTTCTTGTTGCACTTGTTATTGTTCTTGCTACTATGTCATCTTCTGAACATTCGTTGCCCACAAATAATCAAAGGCGTATGCACACATGCACGCACACGCGCACGCTCACAAATACACAAGCACGCGTGAATGGTGAACGCACATAGGATAGAAAAAAAAAAAAACAACTTTATTATACCTAAACCAGAAGTTTCATCTAAAGCAACGATTATCACATAGACAAGAATGGACAGAACACCAAGCCTGTACAAAACTACCAATGAATACACAGAAACAAAAGCAATAGTCCTCCAAAGGGAAGAAAACATTATAGAAAATCACAATGCCACTCTTCTAATTTTCGGCCACGTGGCCTTTTTCAAGAGAAACAACATCACGTAGTTGTTTTGTTTTTGTTTTTTCTCTTGAATTAGGCCACGTGGCCGAAAATTAGAAGAGTGGCATTGTGACTACCAATGAATATATTTCTCCGATATGAAAAAAAAAACAACAACAAAAAAACAATGGGAAAAAAGTGTACCATTTGTACACACATCATATCATCATTAAAGTAATTCTAAAATGCACAGCCCATAAGATTACCAGCTTTAAAAATTGAACCACAAATCTAAAGACAAATGAAATACAATGATATGGATGCATTATTATCACACACACACACACACACACACACACACACACACACACACACACACACACACTCACACACACACTCCCCTAACATACTCCCTCCTAAGCCATCTGCACTCCCCAGGCCGCCCCCTCCCTCACACACACACACACACACACACACACACACACACACACACAACATGCACACACACGACTAAATAGATTATAGCTTATTAGTGCACCATCACTCATTGACACAATCACTGGTTTCCTAGGAGAAATTGAAATAAAAGTAATAATTGAAGATGGGATAAAAGTGCTTTTGATTTCATTCTCATTGTCCTGAAATAGCGTTCTCGGTTTACCTCTTTTCTGATAAAACGCACGAAGGACGTAAACAGCGATCAAATCTAACACATAAAACAGCCGAGAAATAAACCAGGATGTCTACGTAGGCAGGGATTTAGGGTAGTCGTGAACGAGTAGAAAGAGGGAGAACAGGCGCAGAATACAGTATATTTCATGTCGGCGAATCGTTTGATTTCTTTGTTTCTGTTGTATTCATGATTGTGTGTGTGTGTGTGTGTGTGTGTGTGTGTGTGTGCGTGCGTGCGTGCGTGCGTGCGTGCGCGCGCGCGCGCACCCACACACACACACGCGCGCACACACACGTTCTTTTGCGTTCCCTCTGGGATGAGCTGACGAGCTTCTCTGCTGAGGGAAGTGAAATTCTACCACACGCTCAAGGGGGTCCACAGTTAAAGTAGTCTTGTTCTCGACTGTAGACCTGACAGTTATTACTTCAACCGGCTTGTGGAGTCAGATTTGTTTGGAATGAAAACTCTCTCTCCACCCAGTAGTAGCTGCGTTCCAGATTCAGTCCAGGGAAGCTTAGGGATGAAACGGATGTGATCTCCGTCTTTGGATGCGCCGTACCCTGAATACATGGAATCTCCCGAGAGTTCACAGTCCCTTTGGCAACCAGGCAATGCCATCTCCACTTTTGCATCTATTTCAACACGTGCATGAAGGAAACATTGAAGACAAAAAATGCCTTCAACAACCACAAGGTTCAGTCTCTCTCTCTCTCTCTCTCTCTCTCTCTCTCTCTCTCTCTCTCTAGCATATAACGCATGTAGTCTCCTACCGGTAATTATGTTCATTCAAGAACTAAACAACTGTATTCTTCCAAACTCTGAACCAGAAAGGTCGAGTGAAGCGCATTTTGAATGGAGCAGCTCTGTTTGATCTAAATCTGTTTGACAGGTGCGCTTTCTGAGTCCGTCCTGACGTCAGAGCGTGTGTCCAGAGGCCGGCGGGAGTGGAAGAGCGCGCCTTTGATGTGTGCCGGGAGAGGATGACCACAGTCACACACCAGTGACCAGTTGATCAGCAGACCTGGAACAACACGGGGACGTTGGTCATGGGAGTAAATGGCCAATTTATTTAAGAGCATGGGGACGGTGGTGACTGGAGTAAATGGTGGATTCATTCGATCAACAACATGGGGACAATGGTCACTGGAGGGTATGGGGGATTTGTTCAAGAGCATGGAGACGTTGGTCACTGGAGTAAATGGGGGATTTACTCATCAGCGTGGGGACGTTGGTCACTGGGTAAATGGGGGATTTATTCAACAGCATGGGGACGTTGGTCACTGGAGTAAATGGGGGATTTGTTCAAGAGCATGGAGACGTTGGTTACTGGAGTAAATGGGGGATTTACTCAACAGCGTGGGGACGTTGGTCACTGGGGTAAATGGGGATTTATTCAACAGCATGGGGACGTTGGTCACTGGGGTAAATGGGAGATTTATTCAACAGCATGGGGACGATGGTCACTGGGTTTAATTGGGGATTTATTCAACAGCATCGGGACGGTGGTCACTGGGGTAAATGGGGGATTTATTCAACAGCATGGGGATGATGGTCACTGGAGTAAATGGGGGATTTATTCAACAGCATGGGGACGTTGGTCACTGGGGTAAATGGGGGATTTATTCAACAGCATGGGGATGGTGGTCACTGGGGTAAATGGGGGATTTATTCAACAGCGTGGGGACGGTGGTCACTGGATTAATGGGGGATTTATGCAACAGCATGAGGACGGTGGTCACTGGAGTATGGGGGATTTATTCTACGGCATGAGGACTGTGATCATTGGAGTAAATGGAGAATTTCTTCAGGAACATGAGGATAGTGGTCACTAGCGAAAAAAAAAAAAAATCAATCAAAAAACAAAACAAAACAAAACAAAAACCCTGAGAAATAAATAAAGGAAGAAAAAAAACATTCCCATTTTCACACACACACACACACACACACACACACACACACACACACACACACACACACACACACACATACGCGCCCCCACCCCCCACCCCCTAACACACACACACATACGCGCGCACAGAGAGAGAGAGAGAGAGAGAGAGAGAGAGAGAGAGAGAGAGAGAGAGAGAGAGATATGTCCTATCAGAGAGCATAGCAAAGAGAAACACACATATATAGATATCAGTTTAAAATCAGGAAATGGATATTTGCAAACACACCTATATTGGGCCCATCTCGTTTAACCCCAGAGCTGTACTTGTCCACTAAGTTTCATAATGATAATCAGTTCATTGATGAACATTTCTTCCACCAACAGTCATCTAAAGCCTACTCCATATGATCCAGCTGGCACCGCGAGCCAGCGTTTTCCTGTCTATTATGTATAACTAATTGATCTGCACTCGTTGGCATGACTTGGCCTTGATATCAAAGAACTGCACACACTTTTCCTCACCTTCTTCACCTTTGACGATTTGAAGAAAGGCTCTTTGGCATACCTCCTTTGCATTATGTATGCCTGACCAATCAAGCATATTGCCTTTTGGCTAAAGCGCCAGTCTTCCCAGTTCTTATAGCCTACTGCGTCGTAGCATACTATTTGCGTAACCTGATAATTAAACCAGAGCGCGTTTTAGACGAATTGAGTTTTTTTTTTCTCAGTACTTGCTGTGCATGTGGTCCTTTCGCTTCAGTTATCGACGTCGCCAACATTGCTCCTGCTTCGGTTGTTTTGATTGTTCCCTTGGTTCATTTTTGGTTTTGCTAGTGAGGATGTGTTCGTCTATGAATTCTTAGAAACAGCACTTTCTACTTTCTGTTTTCTTTCGGTTTAGCACGCTGGAGGTTGTCAGTAAGCGAAGTCGCCCACTGCAACCACTTCAGTCTTTTCGATCAATCTCTGGCGTAAATGTGAAAGAGGTTTAAATCGTACCCTACTGAACTTTGGAGTGTATATAGTAAAGGATTTCAAATTAACTTCCAAGATCTGGATATTCAGTGGGTTTTTACGCGCAGTGGTCAAACAATGACCAACAGGCACACACGCCAATACTTTTAGTTTTCTTTATCAGTGTGATTAAACATTTGCCTGACCATCAAGTTAAATTGTTGACGATTTTCATACCTTCAACTTCGCTGTTTTTGCAAACAGAATTATTTGCAGGTGGAAAGAAAAGGGGAGGGAGGGGGTGTTCACAAGGAGATCATCGGATACCAATGAGGTGCTGACCAATCAGAGTGAAGATGGAGGCCGCCAGGAAGATGCCTTGCCAGCCAAAGGCGTCCTTTGCTGCCTGCACCACGTACACGTCCATCAGAGCGCCCAGTATCTGCCACAAGACAGCAAACATAAAGTAGCACGCAGGATCACGAAAAAAGGGCAAACAAATGCACATACACAGAGAGATAAACTTAAACGTTAATGTGAAGAACACACACACACACACACACACACACACACACACACACACACACACACACATGAAAAGTATCACAAACACAAAGGTCTATGCCCTTACCATTCTGAAGAAAAAAAGGACTGCACACACACACACACACACACACACACACACACACACACACACACACACACACACAAGCACGCACACAGATACACACGCACGCACGCACACACGCACCCCCCCCCCTCCCCGCACACACACACATAAACAAATACACATCCTCACACACAACCTGACACTAAACGCCAGAATCCTTCGTCCCCACCCCCCATCCCTACCTCCTCCCCCACCCCCACTTCCGTACCCCTGCACACTCTCTCAGTTCTATTGTTTTCAATTTGGCAACAATTAAATGATGTTCATCAATTAGTTTACGACAGCCTTGTCACCTTAGGGATGTGAGGAGGTCTGGACTTTGGTTCCTAGCATCTCGTGCTTTCAGTGCATAGCACTGACATGGTGTCAGCTAACACCCAGGTCAGTGTGGACTATGTCGCCCGTAACATGATCCCTGGTTCCATTGAGTCAGTCTAAGCTGGCTTTATCTTACAAGGACACGACCACACTGAGAGGGGCGTGTTGGTATTCAGCTCACTCCCCGTCCGTCAGATGACCAGTGCCATTCCGTCTTCTGGAGAATGTGACGTTTCATTTCAGAAGAGTTCTCCTAGAAGATTTCTTCACCTCCCTCGTACGTTTTTTTTTGTTCTTGTTATTTGTTTTTTTTTTTTTGTTTTGTTTGTTTGTTTTTGTTTTCCAAGAGAGCCCTCTCTAGGAGGCAAAGTCTGGCTAAGGCTGCTGCTTTCTGGGCCCAGACTATACTCGTGTGTACAATATCGTTGGCATTTCATGCTGAGGTGTAATATGGCCTGGTAATCTTTTCACAAGTCCACAAAAATCATTCTTCTAAACAAGGTTAAAGAGCCTCTCCTGTCAGATTTTTAAATGTGAGACTTTTGGGTCCTAAGCAGACGGTTCAATTCTATCACCTCTGGGTTCTTTTTTTTCTCTTTGTTTTAAAGCGACAGTCGTAAGATCACAGATGGGCTTGAAGTCGATTTTGAGTTATTAATGGAACTACCAACTCTTGCTACAACAAACACACTTAACACAGTTGGGACCATTTACTTACATGTCAAAATGTTTATGGTTTGCAGTAAGTGTTTCATTTGGGGCAAACCTTTTATATTTCTTCGTCGTCTGTCTTGTTTTTATTTTGTTTCCTAACATTACAATGTTTTCAGATTTTGGATGGACCCGTTTCTGTGCGCTCTACACTCACAGCAGAGCCTTTCCTCACAGAAGTGGAAAATAGGGCACTTTGCGTTTATTTTTGTGTTCTTTTTGTCGATTAAGCATTAACACGTGCACTATAATTAATGCATTGAGTACGGAATCCAAAGAATGGATATTTAGAACGAAAATAAGATTCTTTTCACTTAGACACAGCAATGAACCCTCCCTTTGCCAATGAATGAATGCATACCACCGCATCGTCTGCTTTTTTGCGCGTTCAGTGAGAAGTGGGTCAGCTACTCAGTCCGCACTGTCACTGGTCAAGTCCATTATCGCAAGACGGGTGGATGCTCGCTCGTTTGTTTTTGCTTTTCTGAGCTGCTGTTCACGGGTCGCCAGTGGAGGAGAATAGAAAGGAGACTGTTGGGTAAGAACAATCAAATTGTCTTTTAGACTGATATATAACAAGATGCTACATGCCGGTAAGTATGATAAACAGTATCTTTCCAAGCTTGGGAGTTTTGCTGAAAGTGAGCAATGGCTGGAACTGGCCCTGTAATGGGCAACACGTGCCATGCGCGTGGCGGTAGGAATGAAGTAAGCTACACCAGCCAGAATGTGCGCATTGCTGTTAGCTTACGGCCAATCGTGAGCATAAGGCGCCCATACCCGTTACTTCAAGCATAAGTGTTTTCATGCGTGCGTGTGTGTGTGTGTGTGTGTGTGTGTGTGTGCGCGCGCGCGCGCGCGCGAGCATGTGCATGCCAAAGCTGCACCAAACTCACCCCACTGAAAGCCAGGAAACCCAAGTTGAAGGTGAAGTTCCTGGACCCAACAGGGTGCAGACAAGGGGTGGCCCCAGTCCATACATCCCTCCTATTCCCAGGAACACCAGGCAGACCACTAGGAACAACATGGCGGCCCCCGCACGCTCACATATCACGAACAGGGCGGACCCCAGCGCCACACAGGCCTGGGCTGAAGATGAGACAGACCTGCAAAGCGATCACTGATGAGGTCAATGGGTGATACTCTATTATCATTCTTCTCCCTTTTGTATGTCGAGCAATTATCATCGACGTCCAACTAAATGATACCGAAAGTGAATGGTTATGGTTGGTAACCCCAAAATACGTACTTCTACTAAGGAAAAAGAAAAAGAAAAGAAGAAGAAATAACAACTGCTGATTATGAAGGAAAATGCTTTCTGCACGTACTGCCGAATAAGTGAATGTATGAACGGATAAATGAATGAATAGCTAGCTCTACTGTCAAGCGGATGTAATGGCCTAGATACCAGGACTGCAACTGGACAAGACATAAAAAGCAACACTGACTACGCACACAAAGGAAGAAAGAAAACGACCCAATGGGCTGCCTTACTCTGGTCTGGGCTTCAAGTTTTGTAATGTGATCTTTGTATGAGATGACACGGATCTTACTGCAGCATCCCATCATCAGTGCCTGAATCCTTCTCTCAAGGTCAGGTGACGGAATGACTTAGTGACAAATGATTATTTTTTGACCAGCTATTCGCTTGTGTTCTCGACAAAAATACCACTCATGACGTTTAATGCACATGTGACATGTCAGGTGATACATTCATTAACTTTAAATATTTTTTGTGGGACATAATGTTGGAAGATGTCTAAACGCTGGTCGGTAGTTCTATTATTACCTGAAAAAAAAAATATAATTAGGGGTTTGGCTTTAAATAAATATTGCAAAACGGATCTAAAACTGCAGTAAAAGACAGGTCGCATGAATATGAAAAATATGTCAGTTGATATGTTACACACATTAAATGCCAGACGTGTGACGTGTGTGTGTGTGTGTGTGTGTGTGTGTGTGTGTGTGTGTGTGTGTGTGTGTGAGAGAGAGAGAGAGAGAGAGAGAGAGAGAGAGAGAGAGAGAGAGAGAGAGAGAGAGAGATGCAAACTGATGTGTCAGACATATCACGAAAGCCAACATTCACAGAGCAGAAGCCACAGAGACCAGTCCCTGGCGGACCCTACGTGGAAGCCGTGGCGGTCAGCGAGGAAGCCCCATACTGGCCGACACAAGGCGTTGACCACAGAGCTGAAGGACGCCATGATGGACAGCAGACGATCATTGTGCACAAACGTCTGCCCGTAGCTCTGCAACACAGAGACACTGCCCACGTGAAACCGTAAAAATTTCACACTGCTCACTTTATTTCTCCTTTTTACATGCTGTGTGTGTGTGCGTGCGTGCGTGCGTGCGTGCGTGTGTG
>JADBJO010007751.1:15000-35000 GCA_016801955.1 Conus betulinus
AGGTGGGGATATTACAACAAGAACAAAACAGTATGGGTATGAGCACATCTTCGGAACAGCAGTCTAGTAGACAATGAATGAGGAAGAAACTTGAATGAAAATGTAATAACCTGCATGGGCAGATTGCGACAGGCAGGGTAGAGGACAGCCTGGCCACACCCCTGTATTACTCCCACACACACCACTGTCAGGGCAAAGGACGTCTTGATGGCCCAGCTGGCTCCGAAAAAGGATCCGCTGCATCAATCATTACGTCAGTAAAAGATCAGTAGATGAATATGACAGACCGGAAAATTAGTCAATCAATGTAATAACCAGTCACAAACTGCATGGACAAGAAATTTAGTCAGTAGGTATACAGATAAGAAAGTTTGTCGGTTTAAATGAATACACGAATAAAAACGGACAAGATTATATAAACCAAAGGGAGAGATGATTCTAATCGAGGTCTAAATGAAACAGTAGTTTACAGCCCGAAAGCCTGTAAACAACAATAAATACATTATTATCAATTTTCAAATTATACATGGAAAGACAAAACCATGCCAGTCACTAGAACAAATTGGTTTATTTCCACACTTAAACGAAGTTTTGCTGTTCCACCGTTCTTTTCAAACTAAAATGAAGCTTTTACTTCCGCCGTTCTTTTCAGATTTTGAAGAAGATTTAATGTTCTGCCGTTCTTTTCAAATTTCAAAGAAGATTTGCTGTTCTGCCATTCTTTTCAAATTTCAAAGAAGATTTACTGTTCTGCCATTCTTTTCAAATTTCAAAGAAAATTTGCTATTTTGCCAATCTTTTCAAATTTCAAAGATCGGCTGTTCTGCCGTTCTTTTCAACTTAGAAAAAGATTTACTATTCTGCCCGTCTTTTCAAACTTAGAGGATTTACTGTTCGACCGTTCTTTTCAAATTTCAAAGAAAAATTGCTATTCTACCCATCTTTTTAAAATTTCAAAGAAGATTTACTGTTCTGCCGTTCTTTCCAAACTTTAAACAGGATTTGGTGTTCCACCGTTCTTTCCAAGCTTAGAAGAAAATTTTCTGTTCTGCCGTTCTTTTCAACCTTTCAAAGAAGATTTATTGTGCTGCCCTTCTTTTCAAACTTGGAAACATTTGCTGTTCCGCCGTTCATTTCAAACTTTGTACAAGATTCACAGTTCCGCCGTTCTTTTCATACTTGGCAGAGGATTTACTGGTCCGCCGTCCTGAACAGGAGTTTTAGTGTTCCCGTTCTTTTCCAACTCAAAGAAGATTTTCACCTTTATTTCAAACTTAAAAGAAGACTCACTGTTCCGCCGTTTTGTTCAGCGAAACAATAAATCTTCTTTAAGTTTGTTCGAGTTTTCGCCGGCACTCACCTCACTTTGAAACTTGCTTCTTTTCGTTTAGTAAATTGATCACAGAGACGAGGACGGGGACGTCGACAGTGGGAGGAACGTAGAGACATCAACGGATGGCGTGTCCATAATGACAAACATCCCACCCATCCTCCCTCACTATACCCCATTCTTGTCCAACCGTCTCCTATTCCACCCTGTTTTCTTCAATCACCATCCTCCACAACAATCCCCCACCCAGCTTCCTACCTCTGC
This sequence comes from Conus betulinus, assembly GCA_016801955.1. NCBI lineage: Eukaryota > Metazoa > Mollusca > Gastropoda > Neogastropoda > Conidae > Conus > Conus betulinus. The sequence continues at coordinate 16,595 of JADBJO010007751.1, forward strand.
GTCACACGCAGAGAACCGTTACCTAAACAGCACAATGCCCAGCAGCCGGAATGCCAGCGAGGCAGGCGATGTTCCAGTAGCCCCCACAGCGGCATTGACGCTGACACAGCAATGGTGGATGACGCTGAGAACCACACTGTCACTGCATACCCCACTGACGTATCCGTTCTGACGTGGAGGTATGACGTCAGATAAGGAAGCATGTTGCCTGGGAGCAAGCAACAAACAACAAACAAGAACAAAAAATTAAAGAAAGACAGAAAGGAAAGAAAAAGAAAAGAGAATAGAAATATCTTCATAAAAGAATGTAAGTACATTCATTCCTCTATTAATTCACGGACATTCAAGAATAGCCGGTAGGATAGGGGAGAAAAACAGAGAAATAAGTAAAATTATTCTGAAGGCATGTTGTTAGGAACACTAAAAAATTACACAGCCAGGGAGTTTTTATCATTGCTACATAAGTCTTGTGTATGTATATCAGATTTTCTATAGTCCTCCTACCATCCCACCCACCCACTTCCCCATCACCAAAAGCTTCTAGGGTCGGTTAATCATTCATTTTGGTAAAACTCAGTCACAGTCAACTTTAACTTTTCACATCCCTTATACGTACTGTTCCACCATTACACCTCTCTCTCTCTCTCTCTCTCTCTCTCTCTCTCTCTCTCTCTCTCTCTCTCTCTCTCTCTCTATATATATATATATATATATATATATAAAATGCTGAACAATTTAAGTAGTGGAGGAAAACAAGTGTAGGTTAACAATTCTTCCATCGTTATAGTAATGATTTGTCGAATATTGAAATTAAAAAAAAAAAAAAAAAAGGGGGGGGGGGGGGGGGGTATCTATATTATAAAAATGAAAACCCTTCACTAACTGCACGAGGGAACCATCGCAATCCCTCTCGAAGGCACATCTATATGTATCGCCTGCTCCTAGGCCTTTCGTCCGCTGGATCAGAACTCATTAGGGAGACACGGCTGTTGTATCTGTGTTCTTGGCGTCAAATAGAGACACACCACAGTCCGTAATTCTGTGGTATTCTCTCCACCAAAGGTTCAAAGAAGAATCCAACAGCACCCCCAAAGCAGCCAGCGGAAGGTAGTAGAATAAAATAAAACGAAAGTATGGAGAGGTAAAAAGTTGCTGAAAAATTAAAAACATTGTGCAAATAGTAGTATAAAATGTTGGGGATAATCTTTGAGCCTATGCTTGAGGATCCATTTAAGGATGCAAGGGTGATAAAAAAAAATATGGAACAGTCTGAGTGGTCAGCTCTGCTGTTCAATAACCTAAGCATTGTCAGCGGCTGAGAACTGATTAGAACAGCCTTTACTTGGATCTCCTAAGAGATGCAATCACCCACTGACTGACCAAACAATATAATGCTGAACAATTAAGTAGTGGGGGAAAACAAGTGTAGGTTAACAATTCTTTCATCGTTATAGTAATGAATTGGCGAATATTTGAAATTGACAAAAAAAAAAGGGGGGGGGGGGGGGGGGGGGCATATTATAAAAATGAAAACCCTTCACTAGCTGCATGAGGGAACCATCGCAATCCCTCTCTCGAAGGCACATCTATATGTATCGCCTGCTCCTAGGCCTTTCGTCCGCTGGATCGGAACTCATTAGGGAGACACGGCTGGTTGTGATTGTGTTCTTGGCGTCAAATAGAGACACACCACAGTCCGTAATTCTGTGGTGTTCTCTCCACCAAAGGTTCAAAGAAGAATCCAACAGCACCCCAAAGCAGTCAGCGAAAGGTAATAGAATGAAATAAAACGAAAGTACGGAGAGGTAAAAAGTTGCTGAAAAATTAAAAACATTGTGCAAACAGTATAAAATGCTGGGGGTAATCTTTAAGCCTACACACACACACACACACACACACACACACACACACACACACCACACACACACACACATATATATATATATATATATATATATATATATACATACATCTATATCTATCTATCTATCTATCTATCTATATCTATAAGAGAGAGAGAGAGAGAGAGAGAGAGAGAGAGAGAGAGAGAGAGAGAGAGAGAGAGAGATGCACAGAAGCGCGCACGCGTGCGCACGTACACACACACACACACACACACACACACACACACACACACACACACACACTCACACACACACACAAGCAGAGGCATGTGCTGCCTCCTTAGCTTCAGCTCTCTCACGTCTGTCATCAGCCACGTCAGACACAGACAGCGCACCACTACGTGGCTAACAGGCAAAAAGTACCATACAGATAGAATTTCCTCGTATCTCCCCACCCTCACGCCCACCCTCTCCCATCCACACCCCACTCCATCAGTCTAGAATTTGGGAATGGAGCCAAAAGGGCATAAAACTCAACATCTACACCGAATACATGAGGATAATGAATAAGACAATAAAACAACTAACTGTGTGTATGTGTGTGTGTGTGTGTGTGTGTGTGTGTGTGTGTGTGTGTGTGTGTGTGAGATAGATAGATAGATAGATAGATAGAGAGAGAGAGAGAGAGAGAGAGAGAGAGAGAGAGAGAGAGAGAGAGAGAGAGAGAGAGGCGTGCCTCATATTCCATAGTTCTGTGCTTTTTGTGCCTGTATTTTATGTTTCGTATAAAATATATTGTAGCTTTTGAGCCTCAAATTGAAAACTACGTACGTCAACAAATCCCGCTTTTTCCTGCCACACACATCTATGACAGAGAGAGAGAGAGAGAGAGAGAGAGAGAGAGAGAGAGAGAGAGAGAGAGAGAGAGAGAGAGAGAATGTACTTCATATTCCATAGTACTAACCTTTTTCCTTCGTTCTCTCTCTCTCTCTCTCTCTCTCTCACACACACACACACACACACACACACACACACACACACACACACACACACACACACACACACACACACACACACACACACAAACGCAAGCACGCACGCACACACACGAACCTGCAGAATAGGAAATCCCCAGAGTGAACTGCACGATAAAACACGCAACACAGGTCATTACCACACACCGAGGAGGCCATTTCCGGAAACAATTCTCTCCCTTGTCAGATGCCATATTGTCTTCTGTCCGCTCGTTTTCTTTTTGCCGGATCACGACGATATGTTCCTACCACTGTGGCTCCTCCTCTGTCGGCAACCTGATGTGTACTTCTGCTAACGAAGTCTTCGTCTCTCTTCACTAGTTCTTCGTCGTCTGCGTTCACAGAATGATGGCCGTCATCCATCATGATCAGTGGAAGTATGTTCCTGTCAGTGAGTAAAAAGTGACCATTGTGACTTTTCATGATCGTCTGTGCCTGAAAAGAAAAAAAAAAATCCAAAATAATAAAAACATTAACTCTGTTATCTCTTTTTTTTTGGGGGGGCGTGTGTGTGTGTGTGTGTGTGTGTGTGTGTGTGTGTGTGTGTGTGTGTGTGTGTGTGTGTGTGGTGTGTCTAATCTTCTGTGCAGTACCCTCTGTGGCAGTGCACCCATGCCACTCATTCCGACACCCTGTCCACAGCCACAGCCCGGTCAGTCCTGCCGCAGCCCCGGTACCGGCAATCCACACAGAGAGCACTTAATGTCAAGTCCTCAAGAGGCAGCCCACCAGAGGAGACACTGCACTGCTACTGAGTCATTTTGGTGGTGTTCAGTGGCGCCTGTTCTGATCCAACAGGCGCAGGACACCTCCAACTAAGCCCCCTACTGATGACAATAATTGCATAGTCCCGGAGCCAGCGTGAGTGAGCTCTCCCTCTAAAGGGCGCCACCACGTCTGTCCAACGACAGCTCCCATGGACTCGCCGATGCCAATGATCCCGACAAAATCAAACCAAGTCCACAGACGTGGAGAGGACATCGAAACTGATGTCACCATGAGAGCAGAGCACCAGAGGCCACAGAATTTGAGACTTTTTTTAAAAATGCTGATCGATGAGTATGAGGATGATGAAGATGGTACCGCAGATTTCCATTCCGGTCTGATTCTGCATGACAGGGCTGTACTCTACGCTTCCTTTCATAATATAACCCGAAAGATACAGACACTGCAGTGTTTTTCAGGAAAATTGAGTAACACTCTCAGAGGTGCATCCATTAAGTGGATGAAACTTGACTGTGTGGTTCCAGTCTTTCCAACTGAGCCCGTAAACTCAACTCTGGGTAGGAGCCGGTCGGGTCTGAAAAATCCCACATGACTCTGATGGGAATCGAACCCACGACATGCCAGGGAGTCCGCGACGCCAGCCACTTTGACACTGCAGCAGGTAACAACATTAATTCTTGATATGTTTCACAGGGTGCACATTTGTTTCAAAATCCTTGTCTAGAATGTCATAAATTAACATCAAATGGGGCCGAACAACAGTTACCTATTTGTCTGCTTTGTCAAAGGAAAAAAAACTTTTAAAGATACACTACTGCATCCGTCCCGAAGAAATCGTCCCCTACTCACAGTTACTGCCACACCGGAGGTATCTATCAATGCACAGGATGCACGATTACGTTTGTCATATCACGTGCATAACTTGTTTGACACCATCACCGACACATTACACCAAGTCAGCACTGAATCACGGCCACAGTCGCTTGAAACATCCAAATTGTTCATCGAGCGGACAGCAGATCGACTCATACTCACCTTGGTAAATCATCTACATAAAAAATCCCGTTGAGGAACTTCCACATTCTTCAGAGAGATCCAAATTGGAAAAAAAAAAAAAAAACTCGGCGAGCATCCAATGGCACTTGAGGGACATTAACCTATTGGACCATCCTGCACAACCATCTCTACTGAAAATATTAAACTATTTTACGCTAAACTTGTCTGAGTCTGATTGTATTAATCAAAGTCTAACACCTACCGAACAGTCGGCCTCTCTACTTATACACACAATGATGAAATAAACATACCTAGAGAAACACAAACACATACACACGTATAATGTTGAATGCAAGAGCACACACACACACACACACACACACACACACACACACACACACACACACACATATATATATATATATATATATATATATATATATATATATATATATATATATATATATATATATATCGCACGCACGCAGGGACAACGGGACAGATGAATGCAGTGCAAAGAAAACTTCAGATTCACATTTTTGTACTACAAAATATTGCGATTGACGAGTTTTACATATCGACTACAATACGATAATGTTTGTGATGTATACGTCATCAGATCTCTCTAAATGACCTACATCATCATAATTAATTCGAGGGGCCTTTGACGCTAAATATGATTTTACTGACTTTGAATCAAGTGATCCACGAAAAAAAAGTCATGCTAATACTAGTCAGTCTTAGTATTATTATCAGAATGAGTTCACAGGCCGTGCTGTGACAGAAAACGGTAACAAAATAATGAAAGAAATTAACGATGATAATGTCGCGATAACCTTTTTACCACTCCAGGCATAAGGACATGTATCTGTTTTGCAAGTGAATAGAGTTTATCTTTTATCTGCTCTCCTAGTACATCTATGTAGGTTATCTTTCCTGTTTTCATACCCGATAGACAAAGAAGTGTTGATCCCAATAAGCAAATCTACCACTACGCAAAGTGAACCGCATCTCGCTGACATTGTTTGACTCTGGATCACACGCTCACTTCTTTTTCCTGTGTGTTAGTATAAAAAAAAAAAGCGTACATCTAGACTGCAAAAAGCAACTGGAAAAGAAAAACTGAAAATCTCAACATGGAGAAAGATGGAAGAAAATTATGGAATCTTGCCAGAGCCATGAACAATGAAAAACCAACAACAGCACCCATTGTTCTAGGAGAAAATGAAGAAATCCTTACTGGCAGACGGGTTGCAGATCTCTTTATCAACAACTTTGAAAAGATCAGCAACGTCAAAAACTGTAACGGCAGAGAAAAGGAACAGTTACAACAACAGAAAATGTACAAGAACATGGACACAGAAAAAGAAGTGATGAAGAAACCCTTCACAGTAACAGAACTCAATGAAGGGATGAGCAGGTACAAAAGGAAAAAAATCACCAGGACCTGATGGCATTACAAATAAGATGTTGCAACATCTTCGATTGTCCACATGGAAAACGCTAGTGGACATCTTCAATGTCAGCTGAAAAATGAGTCTGTACCTCAGTCATGGAAAGATGCCATTATGATCCATATCCACAGAGGACAAAGACAAACCAAAGCAGACATTTACAGACCTATCAGTCTTATCAGCTGTAAGTCTAAGTAATGGGAAAAGAGGGACACGCTCACTCCACTATGAATTTTACTTGCAATTCTCAGAACATCGACTTACAAGAAGTGAAACCAAAATCTACTCCTGCATAATTCAAAATGAGTTGGTGGCCTTGTTATGCCATTCTTTGTTGCAGGGCTCAGAATGCTGGAAACCGGGGCTTTTCTTTCCATGAAATACTAAACGAAAGAAGAAATCATGAATGTAGAGACTAATTGTTATGGAAGATCTGAGTATTGTGCCATCAGCTACAGAAGGCTCAGTCTTTCCAGAATCAATATTACAAGCCTATCAGAATAAACTTTATACTGACCAATCAGAATGCAGTTTGGTATAGATGCGGGATGAATTGAACGTCCGTAACCAGAATCATGACATGTTCAATAACTATTCAATAACTATATGTTTCAGTTTACATGTCAGAATTCTACTTAACGTTGCTAACAACCGCACAAAAATCATACAATAGCAAGGACGCTGTATCTTAGTATTTTGCCAGATGTGCTTTAAAAAAAAACAAACAAACATCGTTTTTCTTTCTCTTCTTTAATCTGCAATAATTACGCGATTCGCCTCAGCGAGACGATCGACGCACTCTACTGTAAACCTCATAGGCGGAATTAAATTTCCGCTATGCCTAACGAAACAGCCTTGTCTGCAAGCGCGCTTGCAAACAGCTGACACCCCCTCCCTTCCATTCCGTCCCCACGCCCTCTGTCCTCCCCCCGCCTGGATTATCCAACCACAATGAAGGTACGTTGCAAGATACAGCTTGTAACGTCAGCCACAGGAATCCAAATCCTCACCTGAACCAGCAATTCAGATGGCAACAGTCTGCTTTCAGGTTGCGATGTGAAGCAGTGATGTGTTGGGATCGCTGCACGTGAAGCGGAACGAGCACATGACAGACACGAGGTTTCAGGTAATTTAGCTGTCAGCAGAGGTAACACAGTGAAGAGCAGGTAACCCACGCCCGGTCCTGTGACACAAAGAATGCACCTACACACCACGCATAGTCTGTGTCCACACGTGACCCAGAAGTCATGCGACGACTATGGTATTAGTGACTGACCACAATTGTGGGATCACAAGCACATCATATGAGCTCACGAGTTACTGTAATGTACTTGCGTATCGCATCAATAGTGGTGAAGAAATCGCACCTATCATGTGACAATTCTTGTGATGTAGTTGCAAAGTGAAACGACTGCAGGCGGAAATCTAAACAAATCTTAAATAAATGTCAGCGAACCGCCCATAGAAACGTGGACAAACGAGTCACAAGACAAATCACAACGCGTTTCGACCTCTTAGGTCTTCTTCGTTGAACGCCTTCTTTCTTGCGCTGAACACAGAAGCGATCAAAGCTAAGTGCATTTTCGTTATTTGTTTCATTTTTGTTGCACCTGAAGAAGACCTAAGAGGTCGAAACGCGTTGTGGTTTGTCATGTGACTCGTTTGTCCACGTTTCTCTGGGCGGTTCGCTGACATTTATTTAAATTTTTTTTGTGATGTACTTTGATGTGCGTATGTATCCATATCAATGGTACAAAAATGATCATATATTATTTGACAAGTTCCTTTTCCTGTTCTTTTTGGCTTTTTAAATTTCATTTTTCTTTAATCTTTTGAGAGAAAGATATATATATATATATATATATATATATATATATATAGAGAGAGAGAGAGAGAGAGAGAGAGAGAGAGAGAGTGTGTGTGTGTGTGTGTGTGTGTGTGTGTGTGTGTGTGTGTGTGTGTGTGTGTGTGCAATGTCAGGTTCTGGGAGATTTGAGGGCGGAAAGTTTGGGATTATTTATATGATGTTATGCAAGGAGTGAGTGAGGAGAAGTGAAGGGACATGTAGACTATACCATGTTCTTGTACATGCTGTTTCAGATCAGTTTTTGGGCTGGACACCTCGAAGTGTGACATACGTTTTTAGGACTTTGTTTTCATTCGCATCTGTCTGTCTGTGTCTGCTAAAAAATACGTGCACGTATGTGTCACGCGTGCGTGCAAAAGAATTTAAATGAGACCAGTCTGCAGAGAGAATCTGTGCTGCAAATCAGGATTGAAGGGTAGAACTGGGACTGGCCTCTGGTGGGAAGGTGTACTGTGGCACAAAAGGCGAACCTGTGAAGTTTGGATGTGGACCCGTGCTTTGAATCTGGATTAAACGGCGGATCCAGAATGTGTTCGATTGTTGCAGAGGCCGAGTGCGCTTGTTTCTTTACGCTTATGGTTTGTTGTGGATGTTGAAATTTTGCACGAATGACCATCGTTTCCAGCACATCCAATGTTTGTTCATGTGTTAGAGATGGTACATGCAGGGGTTTTACAATTTCATGTGGCACTTTTGCTTTGGCATCCATGAGCAATCTTTTGATAGGCTATCACGTGTATGGGTATATTATGAGTCTGTGGGTATGCAAGTATTTGGCTTGTATTGTGTTTGTTGTACACAGTCCAGTAGCAGTGCTTGAGGGAGTCTGTGGGTATGTATGTACACGCGCATATCTCCGTTTTGCATATGTATTGTTGCTCAAGGATCCGAATGTCTTCTCTAATGCGCGCGCGCGCGCGCGCGTGTGTCTGTATGTGTGTGTGTGTGTGTGTGTGTGTGTGTGTGTGTGTGTGTGTGTGTGTGTGTGTGTGTGTGTGTGTGCTCAATATGCATACACACACGTACGCTTGCGCAAGCGTACGCATGTATATGCGTGCGCGCTCGCTAGTATGTATGTATGTAGTATGTATGTGTGAACCTTCAGTAAACAGCATTCCACACCATACCATCTTCGTGACATGACTCAAGTCAGCCTACAGCATTTCAAACCTTATAACAGATGTGAAATTTGTCATGCCAGCATACATCATTTAAGTTCTTAAAACCTGCATTGATTCTATATGGATTGACTGGTGTCAGTGTACAGCATTCTAACCTTTACAGTCTATGTAAAATTCCTCAAGCTAGCGTACAACAGTCAAATACTTGCAGTCTGCGTGCGTGAAATGAATCAGGCCAGCATTCAGCATTCTAACCCTTACCATCTATGTGAAATGACACTAGACTGTATACAGCATTCAAAACTTTGCACTGTATGTAAAATGACTCTTGCCATTACATAGTGTTCACGATGTAAAACTATGTCATACGACGCACATATTTCAAGCATTACAAAACCATGTGAAATGGCTGGAGCATTCCAAAAACTTACGGTCCACTCAAAACGACTCATGCCATTACAAACAAATTGCCACGGTTGGCCCATAGGAAGAAAACTATCAGGCAAACATGAAAAAGAAGATAAAAACGTGAAACAAGATGCGAAGCATATAAACGTACTCCTAGTTTATCCTGAATACGCGTGATATATTCCATAAAGAGTAAAAACCGTCTTGGCTGGTGTAACCGTTAGTAATGTCTATTCTGGTAAACATCGGCCATCATCTGTGACATATAATGAACATACTTACACATTTTCAGAAAGATCGGCCAAGAAACTTTCTGAGATTTTCCATCAAGAAGAAAACCATTATGGGCCGTTAGTAACGGCTATAACGGTAAACTTAAACATCGGGCATCTCTGTGACCCATAATGAACATACCTACAAAGATCGACCCAAGTATTTTCTGAGATATGCCCTAAAGAGAAGAAAAACCGTTTCAACTGTTAGTAACGGCCATAACGGGGTAAATTAAAACATCGGGCACGATCCGTGACCATACATACATATTTACAGAAAGATCGGCCAAGTACTTTCTGAGATATTCTTTAAAGAAGAAAAACCGTTACAGGCCGTTACAGCTGTTAGTAACGGCTATAACGGGGGTAAATTAAAACATTGGGCATCATTCGTCACCCATAATGAACATTCCTACAAATTTTCAGAAAGATCGGCCCAGTCTGGAGCGAGTGGAACACACTTTGACCACGGACACACAGACAGACACACAGACAGCATTTCTTCGTTCCCATTCTAAAGTATTCCCTGTTCTATAAGAACTGGGGGTACAAAAAAGGAAAAGAAATATTCTTTAGATAAAGAATAGCATGATGATTAATGTGTTTTTCTTCCTCTTTCAGAGACTTTCTCATCGGCCGGGTAGAATGGGGCTATAGTCTTTTTGTTGAGAGGGGCACGGGCAAACTTTGTGGATTGTTTTGAAAGTCCACGGGAGATCGCGAATACTGGAAACTGGGAAAGAATGATTAGACCAATATGTTGATGAAGACCAGGAAACTTTGTTTATGGAAGCAAGTGTGTGTGTGTGTGTGTGTGTGTGTGTGTGTGTGTGTGTGTGTGTGTGTGTGTGTTGCAGAGTCGGTGCGAGCTTTGAAAGATAAAAACATTCCTTTCAGTCCAAGAGGATCTGTTGATGAAATCTTGGAAACTATGAGTAATTAACTTTTGTTGCAAAATAAAGTAGAAAGAATTTGAATGTAAATACGATAAAAAGGTTTGTTGTTAATGAAAAAGGAGAACTCTGTTTTGTTAGGTCTAAATGGTTGTTTGTCGACGTTAGGTAAGCGAGAGTCTGATAGTGCACGCGCTGTGTGTGTGTGTGTGTGTGTGTGTGTGTGTGTGTGTGTGTGTGTGTGTGTGTGTGTGTGTGTGTGTGTGTGTGTTAGACATTGGTGAGGTTGTCGGTTGAGTCTGAAGCCCTCCTGAAGGCGGATTGTTTTTGATGGCTGGAAAATCTTCCATGTCCATCCAGCATGAAGCAGGTATCTGATTCAGTTCCGGGAAGGGTATGGTGGTAGAATGACTGGGATTGGCTTAGTCTTCCGAAATGTTGTGTCATAGCCATGGTAAATCTCTAGCAGACTGCCCTGCGATTGTTATGCTTTGGGGTCTTTACCTTTGTATCTTTACTTTAAGCTCTTCACTCTTTTTAAACACCTTCAAAATGAAAACGTTGAAAGTGATGGAATGCCTTCCACATTTATGAAGTTAATTCACATGTTTCCCCCCCTCACCTCCAATCCTGCTGTTCCACACGCGCGCGCGCGCGCGCACACACACACACACACACACACACACACACACACACACACACACACACACACACAGACACACTGTCTGACTGACTGACTGAAACCAATTTATTGTTAGATTAACTCAAAGTTGTACTGACATTTAAGAAAACATCATGAACAGAATATCAAAGTTTTTCATTCAAAGAAAAGGAGCATAATTAAGACACAAAAAAATACTCGCGAGTACACACACACACACACACACACACACACACACACACACACACACACACACACACACACACACGCACATACATCTCAATACGAACACCCCATACCCTCACTTACACTCACACTCACACTGTCACACACACACACACACACACACACACACACACACACACACACACACACACACACACACACACACACACATACGCGCGCGCGCACACACACACACACACACACACACACACACACACACACACACACACACACACACACTCATCCTCGAGCACTCGTACACACATGCATTCACTCTCACAACACACACACACACACACACACACACACACACACACACACACACACACACACAGAAAAAAAAGAAAAAAAGAACATTAAAAAAATTGACAAAAAAGAATTCTGCCCATTATATACAATCTTGTAATCCCTTTGCGTGCGTGCGTGCGTTCACGCACACACACACACACACACACACACACACACACACACACACACACACACACACACGTGCTCACACACGCAGAGTTAAAATATCTGCACAGCCAGGAAATAAACAATGTTGTTCTTCCAAATTCAGTCCAAAAAAGGCAAAATGAAGTGCCTATCTGAACTGAGTAGCTCATTACAGTCTTGTATTCTTTGAGCCGACGTCAGAGCGTGTGTCCAGAGACCGGCGGCAGTGGAAGAGTGTGCCTTTCTGGTGTTCTGGGAGTGGATGACCACAGTCACACATCAGTGACCAGTTGATCAGCAGACCTGAAACAATGTGGAGACAGTGGTCACTGGGTTTAATGGGGGATTTCTTCAACAGCATGGGGACGATGGTCACTGGGTTTTATGTGGGATTTATCCAACAGCATGGGGACGATGGTCACTGGAGTAAATGGGGGATTTATCCAATAGCATGGGGACGATGGTCACTGGAGTAAATGGGGGATTTATTCAACAGCGTGGGGACGATGGTCACTGGAATAAATGGGGGATTTCTTCAACAGCATGAGGACGATGGTCACTGGAGTAAATGGGGGATTTCTTCAACAGCATGAGGACGATGGTCACTGGAGTAAATGGGGATTTATTCAACAGCATGGGGACAGTGGTCATTGGAGTAAATGGGGGATTTATTCTACGGCATGGGGATGGTAGTCACAGGAGTAAATGGGGGATTTATTCTACGGCATGGGGATGGTAGTCACAGGAGTAAATGGGGGATTTATTCAACAGCATGGGGACAGTGGTCATTGGAGTAAATGGGGGATTTATTCTACGGCATGGGGATGGTAGTCACAGGAGTAAATGGGGGATTTATTCTACGGCATGGGGATGGTAGTCACAGGAGTAAATGGGGATTTATTCAACAGCATGGGAACGGTGGTCACTGGAGTGCATGGGGGATTTATTCAAAATCATGGGGACGTTGGTCACTGGGATAAATGGGGATTTTATTCTACAGCATGGGGACAGTGATCATTGGAATAATGGAGTTATTTCTTCAACAACATGAGGATAGTGGTCACTGGGGTAAGTGGGGCATTAGCGAAAATAATTCGAATAAAAAAGAGAAAGGAATAAAGGAGAAAAAAATCATTCTCCTTTTCACACACACACACACACGCGCGCGCGCGCGCCTGCGCGCACACGCACCCCCCCCCCCCCCCCCCACACACACACACACACATACAGAGAGAGAGAGAGAGAGAGAGAGAGAGAGAGAGAGAGAGAGAGAGAGAGAGAGAGAGATGTATGTCCAATCAAAGAGCATAGCAAAGAGAAACATACATAGATAGATATCAGTTTAAAATCAGCATATGGATGTTCGCAAACAGACCTATAACGGGCCCATCCCGTTTAACCCCAGAGCTGTTCTTGTCCATTAAGTTTGATAATGACGATCAGTTCATTGATGAACATTTCTTCCACCAACGGTCATCTAAAGCCTACTCCATATGATCCAGCTGGCACCGCAAGCAAGCGTTTTCCTGTCCATTAAGTGATCTGCACTCGTTGGCATGACTTGGTCTTGACATCAAGGAATTGCGCACACTTTTCACCTTCTGCACCTTGACGATTTGAAAAAAGACTCTTTGGCATACCTCCTTTGCATTATGTATGCCTGACCAATCAAGCATATTGCCTTTTGGCTAAAGCGCCAGTCTTCCCAGTTCTTATAGCCTACAGCGTCGTATCATACTATTTGCGTAACCTGATAATTAAACCAGAGCGCGTTTGAGACGAATTGAGTTTTTTTTTTCTCTCAGTACTTGCTATGCATGTGGTCCTTTCGCTTCAGTTATCGACGTCGCCAACATTGCTCCTGCTTCGGTTGTTTTGATTGTTCCCTTGGTTCATTTTTGGTTTTGCTAGTGAGGATGTGTTCGTCTGTGAATTCTTAGAAACAGCACTTTCTACTTTCTGTTCTTTTTTCGGTTTAGCACGCTGGAGGTTGTCAGTAAGCCAAGTCGCCCACTGCAACCACACTTCAGTCTTTTCGATCAATCTCTGGCGTAAATGTGAACGAGGTCTAAATCGTACCGTACTGAACTTTGGAGTGTATATAGTAAAGGATTTCTAATTAACTTCCAAGATCTGGATATTCAGTGGATTTTACGCGCAGTGGTCAAACAAGACCAACAGGCACACACGCTGATACTTTTAGTTTTCTTTATCAGTTTGATTAAACATTTGCCTGACCGTCAAGTTAAATTGTTGGCGATTTTCATACCTTCAACTTTGCTGTTTTTGCGAACAGTAGTATATTTGCAGGTAGAAAGAAAAGGGGAGGGAGGGGAGTGTTCACAAGGAGATCTTTGGATATCAATGAGATGCTGACTAATCAGAGTGAAGATGGAGGCCGCCAGGAAGATGCCTTGCCAGCCAAAGGCGTCCTTTGCTGCCTGCACTACGTACACGTCCATCAGAGCGCCCAGTATCTGCCACAAGACAGCAAACATGAAGCAGCACGCAGGAACACGAAAAAGGGCAAACAAATACACATATACACAGAGAGATAAACTTAAACAGTAATGTGAAAAACACACACACACACACACACACACACACACACACACACACACACACACAAGTACACACACACACACACACACACACACACACACACACACACACACACACACACACACACACATATGAAGTACCACAAATACAAACGTGTATGCCCTCACCATTTTGAAGGTTTTCATCACGGACATGGAGTCAATGAAGTGAGATGGTGTGATTTTGTCTGTTCTACAGCGGTGAGGGAGTCTGATGCATGCTGGGAGTGGGTTGGGGTGAGAGGGCAGGCGGGCTACAGGCTCTCTCAGTCCAAGGAGCTCTTCTGTCCTCTGGAAGTTCTGTGTTAGTAACAGCCTCTTTTTCTGCTTTCCCTTTTTTGTTACTCCACCTTTTTTGTTTAATGTTTAACTATCTTTACTTGTGTTTTTTTTCTGCCCTTGATGTACATTTCTGTTGCTTTTGTTCGGGACAATCTTTTACATTTCTTCCTTAGTCACAATTTCTGATATGCCAACATTTGGTGTTGTACTCGTGCGGCAAAGTACACAAACTGTACACATCGTCCAGAGAGAGCATTAGCCGGTATTTGCTCTGTGGCCTGTTTATGTCTCTTTTGTTGCAACAATTAAATGGTATCAATCAATTAGTTTATGACAGCCTTGTTACCTTATGGATGTGATGAGGTCTAGACTCTGGTTCCTAGAACCTTGTGCTTTCAGTGCATAGCACTGACATGGTATCAGCTAACACCCAGGTCAGTGTGGACTATGTCGCCCGTAACATGATCCCTGGTTCCATTGTGAGTCAGTCTAAGCTGGCTTTATCTTACAAGGACACAACCACACTGAGAGGGGCATGTTGGTATTCAACTCACTCCCCGTCTGTCAGAAGACCAGTACCATTCCGTCTTCTGGAGATGTGAAGTTTCAGTTTTGAAGAATTCTCCTAGAAGATTTCTTCACTTCCCTTGTACGTTTTTCTTGTTCTTGTTATTTATTTTTTTTGTTTTATTTTTGTTTCGTTTTGTTTGTTTTTGTTTTGTTTTCCAAGAGCCCCTCTCTTGGAGGCAAAATCTGGCTAATGCTGCTGCTTTCTGGGCCCAGACTATACTCGTGTGTACAATATCCTTGGCATTTCATGCTGAGGTGTATTACGGCCCAGTAATTTTTTCACAAGTTCACAAAAACCATTCTTCTAAAACAGGTTAAAGAGCGTCTCCTGCCAACATTTTTAAATGTGAGACTTTCTTTGGGTCCTACACAGACAGTTAAATTCTATCACCTCTATTTTTTTTCTTTTTGTTTGAAAGCGACAGTCGTAAGATCACAGATGGGCTTGAAGTCGATTTTGAGTTATTAATGGAGCTTGCAACTTTTGCTACAACAAACACACTTAACACAGTCAGACCATTTACTGACATGTCAAAATGTTTAATGGTTCGCAATAAGTGTTTCATTCGGGGCAAACCTTTTATATTTCTTCGTCTGTCTTGTTTTTATTTCGTTTTCTAACATTACAATGTTTTAAGAATTTGGATGGACCCATTTCTGTGCGCTCTACGCTCACAGCAGAGCCTTTCCTCACAGAAGTGGAAAATAGAGCACTTTGCGTTTATTTTTGTGTTCTTTTTGTCGATTAAGCATTAACACGTGCACTATAATTAATATATTGAGTATGGATCCAAAGAATGGATATTTAGAACAAAAAGAAGATTTTTTTTTACTTAGACACAGCAATGAACCCTCCCTTTACCAATGAATGAATGAATACCACCGCGCATCGTCTGCTTTTTGCGCGTTCAGTGAGAAGGGGGTCAGCTCCTCAGTGCGCACTGTCACTGGTCAAGTCCATTATCGCAAGACGGGGGATACTCCTTTCTTTTTGCTTTTCTGAGCTGCTGTTCACGGGTCGCCAGAAGAGGAGAATAGAAAGGAGACTGTTGGGGTAAGAGCACTCAAATTGTCTTTTAGACTGATATATAACAAGATGCTACATGCCGGTAAGTATGATAAACAGTATCTTCTTCCAAGCTTGGAATTTTGCTGAAAGTGAGCAATGGCTGGAACTGGCCCTGTAACGGGAAACACGTGCCATGCGCGCGGCGGTAGGAATGAAGTAAGCTACACCAGCCAGAATGTGTGCATTGCTGTTAGCTTATGGCCAATCGTGACCATAAGGCGCCCATACCCGTTACTTTAAGCATAAGTGCTTTCATGCGTGCGTGCGTGCGTGTGTGTGTGTGTGTGCGTGTGTGTGTGTGTGTGTGCGCGCGCGAGCATGTGCATGCCAAAGCTGTACCAAACTCACCCCACCGAAAGCCAGGAAACCCAAGTTGAAGGTGAAGTTCCTGGACCCAAACAGGGTGCAGACAAGGGGCGGCCACAGTCCATACGTTCCTCCTATTCCCAGGAACACCAGGCAGACCACCAGGAAACAACATGGCGGCCCCCGCACGCTCACATATCACGAACAGGGCGGATCCCAGCGCCACACAGGCCTGGCTGAAGATGAGACAGACCTGCAAAGCGATCACTGATGTGGTCAATGGGTGATACTCTATTATCATTCTTCGCCCTATTGTATGTCGAGCAATTATCATTGACGTCCAACTAAATGATACCGAAAGTAAAATGGTTATTGGTTGGTAACCCCAAAATACGTGCTTCTACTAAGGAAAAAGAAAAGAAGAAATAACAACTGCTGATTATGAAGGAAAATGCTTTCTGCATGTACAGCCGAATAAGTGAATGTATGAACGGATAAATGAATGAATAGCTAGCTCTACTGTCAAGCGGATGTAATGGCCTAGATACCAGGACAGCAACTGGACAAGACATATAAAAGCAACACTGACTAAGCACACAAAGGAAGAAAGAAAACGGTGAACACTGAGGCTGGCGACGAATAAACCAATTATTCAATGAAAACAAAATTATTTCCACCAATTGTTGACATAGGTTGACCAATCAGTGTGATCTTTACTACAGCATGAGTATGTAATGGTGAGCAATGAATGAATGACTTATCCCGGTGTCTTGAAGACCATTTGGGCGCTATAGAAGACTTCGCAACCAGTTTCTTCCACTCCTTCCGGTTCTCAGACGCTCTTAGGCAGTTGCTGAGTTTGAGGCTAGTCCATTCACTGATGTTGTCCTCCCATCTCTTTCTCTGTCTTCCTCTCCTGTCTCCTCGCACTGTTCCTTGTAGAATGGTTTTGGCAAGTCCTGTTGATCTTGATACATGGCCATACCATCTCATTTTCCTTCTTTTCACTGCAAACAACAAGTCTTTGTATGGTCCAATGGGTTGCCTTACTGTGGTCTGGGCCTCCAAGTTTGTAATGTGATCTTTGTATGAGATGTCACGGATCTTGCTGAAGCATCCCATCTTCAATGACCTGAATCCTTCTCGCAAGGTTAGGTGAGGGAATGACTTAGTGACGAATGATTATTTTTTTTTTGACCAGCTATTCGCTTGTGTTCTCGACAAAAATGCCACTCATGACGTTTAATACACATGTGACATGCCAGGTGATGCATTCATTAACCTTAAAATATTTTTTGTGGGGACATAATGTTGGAAGATGTCTACAACGCTGGTCATTCGGTAGTTCTATTCTTACCTAAAAAAATATAATTAGGGGGGTTTGGCTTTAAATAAATACTAGAGAACGGCTCTAAAACTACAGTAAAAAGACAGGTCGCACGAACATAAAAAAATATGTCAGTTGATATGTTACAGACATATTAAATGCCAGACGTGTGTGTGTGTGTGTGTGTGTGTGTGTGTGTGTGTGTGTGTGTGTGTGTGAGAGAGAGAGAGAGAGAGAGAGAGAGAGAGAGAGAGAGAGAGAGAGAGATATGCAAATTGATGTGTCAGACATATCACGAAAGCCAACATTCACAGAG
>JADBJO010007751.1:40000-50000 GCA_016801955.1 Conus betulinus
ATAGTCTAAGAGGAATAATAGCAGACTGGCTGCATTGAAGCAGCTTACTTCAGTCCTAGAGATAAGATGAATGAATGAAAAACCAGTTTATTGTCAGATTAACCCATGGCTATACTAACAAAGTGATCAGATACCGTGAGAGAAGGACGTTCTTAAACACAGAGCACATAAGAAAAGCAAAGCCCCGGAGCCGCCTACCTATCTGCATGGTGAAGCAGAAGGTATGAAGAACAGACAAACTGGCCACCTGTTTGGACGACCCTTGAGGAAGTAGGGGTCCGCTGCTTTGAATTGATCGAGTCTGGCGGCAAGAAAGGTTGGACCAGAAGATTCAAGCGCGTGTGCCAGCAGGTCCTCAATGCACTAGGCTTTTCAGTGTAGTGGCCAATGTGCTATGCTCTTACCAGTACTTGTAACAGCAGTTTAACGGTCATGGAACCTGCATAGGTCAGTGATTCATGTTTTGTTTTTATATTTTTGCTTTTTTGTACTGGAAAGCAGAACCATGGACTAAGTATTCTACATTTCATTCATAATGAAAACTGTCAGCATGGGGTAAATAGCCTTAGCAATAAATCTATGACAATATGTATACAACATTACAGTATCCACATTTCAGTCATATAATAAAAAAACCCAGTCAGCATGAAAAGTGGTTCTAGCAGTAAGTCTTACGACCATATGTATACAGTATCATAGTATTCATTTTTACGCCTCCATCCAACCAACATGCATCTTTGGTAGCTTGCCACTTGTAAGAGATTTCATCTATCATTGTTTCTCTTCATATACCCAAAGTTAAAAACATTCTACCCCAAAGTGCAAACTTTGGTTTTGTTGAATTACCAAGTACGTGTCTGCTGTGTGAGCTCAGTAGATGAACAGAAACAGAATGTAAGTATATTCATTCAGCATTTCATCAGTGAAGATACGTCACACTCTATCCTTCGTCAGATACATCCATTCGGCATGCGGGTCAAGTTAGAATCAAACGTGTTCGGTTTGAGCAACTTTTGTGTTTTATGCTTTAAATCTGTTGAAAAAAAAAACGCTTCTAAGTCCACTGAATAATGATATAAAGTTTGTATGAAGATATGGAAAATGACATGGATAAAATTTCTCGGGACACGTGTATATACATAGTAGTCCCCTTAGACCAATGAATGAAGCTCTTACAAGTCTTCATTCTCTGTGACGTCAGGCTGCATGTTTGTGGGTTGATCCAGTTGGTGATGACCTGATCCCACAGAAAGCCTCCTGCTCCAAACCCCGCCATGATCAGACCACCCAATAACCCCCGACTCTCCGGCAGCCACTGCAATAGAATGTCAAGCTATAACAAGTGAGTTATCTTCGCTAAGGATAAAGACCAACCATGGAGAAGAATAACTTTTTTTTTTATCTTGTCCTGAAAATCAAAACGTAGCTTGCCTATGTTGTATTCATAAGCAGGATCTGGAGCCCTCAAGAAAGTACTAAACCACATTAAAAAAAAAACAATTGAACAAAATCTTAACAGTACACCCACGTCTGACAGTAACATAGTGTAAGAATATATGATGACTGTCAACCAGAAACACAGTACTCTCAGTTTGTCCACTGTTACAGCGATTTTTTCGTCACTGTCTGCATTTGAACCTGCTCGTGCGGAATAGCTGAGGGACTCAAGACTTAACTGTCTTACAGACTTAGCTGTCGAACGCCTGTCGCAGGTGGGGCTATTACAGCAAGAACAAAACAGTATGGGTATGAGCACATCTTCGGAACAGCAGTCTAGTAGACAATGAATGAGGAAGAAACTTGAATGAAAATGTAATAACCTGCATGGGCAGCTTGAGACAGGCAGGGTAGAGGACAGCCTGGCCACACACCCCTGTATTACTCCCACACACACCACTGTCAGGGCAAAGGACGTCTTGATGGCCCAGCTGGCTCCGAAAAAGGATCCGCTGCATCAGTCATTATGTCAGTAAAAGATCAGTACATGAATATAACAGACCAGAAAATTAGTCAATCAATGTAATAACCAGTCACAAACTTCTTGGACAAGAAACTGAGTCAGTAGGTATACAGATAAGAAAGTATGTCGGTTTAAATGAATACACGAATAAAACGGACAAGATTATATAAGCCAAAGGGAGAGATGGCTCTAATCGAGGTCTAAATGAAACAGTAGTTTACAGCCCGAAAGCCCTTAAACAACAATAAAATACATTATTACCAATTTCAAATTCTACATGGAGGACAAAACCATGCCAGTCACTAGAACAAATTGGTTTCTTTCCAAACTTAAACGAAGATTTGCTGTTCCACCGTTCTTTTCAAACTAAAAAGAAGCTTTTTACTTCCGCCGTTCTGTTCAGACTTTGAAGAAGATTTAATGTTCTGCCGTTCTTTTCAAACTTTAAAGAAGATTTACTGTTCTGCCATTCTTTTCAAATTTCAAATAAAATTTGCTTTTCTGCCATTCTTTTCAAACTTCAAAGATCTGCTGTTCTGCCGTTCTTTTCTAACTTAGAAAAAGAGATTTACTATTCTACCCATCTTTTCAAACTTAGAAGATTTACTGTTCTGCCGTTATTTTCAAATTTCAAAGAAAATTTGCAGTTCTGCATTCTTTCCAAACTTAAGACAGGATTTGCTGTTCCACTGTTCTTTCCAAGCGTAGAAGAAAATTTTCTGTGCTGCCGTTCTTTTCAACCTTCAAAGATTTATTGTGCTGCCCCTTCTTTTCAAACTTGAAGAACATTTGCTGTTCCGCCGTTCATTTTCAAACTTTGTACAAGATTCACTGTTCTGCCGTTCTTTTCAAACTTAGAAGAGGATTTACTGTTCCGCCATTCTGAACAGGAGATTCAGTGTTCCCGTTCTTTTCCAACTCAAAGGAAGAGATTTACTGTTTCACCTTTATTTCAAACTTAAAAGAAGACTCACTGTTCCGCCGTTTGTTTCAGCGAAACAGAAAATCTTCTTTTAAGTTTGTTCGAGTTTCCGCCGGCACTCACCTCACTTTGAAACTTGCTTCTTTTCGTTTAGTATATTGATCACAGAGACGAGGAGGGGACGTCGACAGTGGGAGGAACGTAGAGACATCAACGGATGTCGTGTCCATAATGAATGAAACATCCCACCCATCCTCCCTCACTCTATCCCATTCTTGTCCAACCGCCTCCATTCCACCCCGTTTTCTTCGATCACCATCCACCGCAACAATTCCCCACCCAGCTTCCTACCTCTGCGTCACACGCAGAGAGCCTTTACCTAAACAGCACAATGCCCAGCAGCCGGAATGCCCAGCGAGGCAGGCGATGTTCCAGTAGCCCCCACAGCGGCATTGACACTGACACAGCAATGGTGGATGACGCTGAAAACCACACTGTCACTGCATACCCCACTGACGTATCCGTTCTGACGTGTAGGTATGACGTCAGATAAGGAAGCATGTGTTGCCTGGGAGCAACAAACAAACAAACATACAAACAAGAAAAAATTCTTTTACGAAAGACAGAAAGGAAAGAAAAAAAAGAAAGAAAAAAAAGAGAATAGAAAATATCTTCATAGAAGAATGTAAGTACATTCATTCCTTTATTAATTCACAGACGTTCAAGAATACCCGGTAGGATAGGGGAGAAAAACGGACAAATAAGTAAATTATTCTGAAGGCATGTTGTTAGGAACACTTAAAAAAATTACAGCCAGCCGCATAAGGGGAATTTTTATCATTGCTGCGTAAGCCATTTGTATGTATATCAGATTTCTAGAGCCCTACCATCCAATCCACCCACTTCCCCATCACCAAAAGTTTCTAGGGACGGTTAATCATTCATTTTGATATAACTCAGTCAGATTCAACTTCAATTATTCACACCCCTTAGACGTACTGTTCCACCATCACACACACACACACACACACACACACACACACACACACACACACACACACACACTCTCTCTCTCTCTCTCTCTCTCTCTCTCTCTCTATATATATATATATATATATATATATATATATATATATATACATCCATATACAGAGAGAGAGAGAGAGAGAGGAGAGAGAGAGAGAGAGGGAGGGGGGGTCATATTCCATAGTTCTGTGCTTTTTGCGCCTGTATTTTATGTTTTGTATAAACTATTGTAGCTTTGGAGCCTCTCTAATTGAAAAATACGTCAACAAATCCCGCTCGTTCCTGCCACACACACATCTATGAGAGAGAGAGAGAGAGAGAGAGAGAGAGAGAGAGAGAGAGAGAGAGAGAGAGAGAGAGAGAGAGAGAGAGAATGTACTTCATATTCCATGGTACTAACCTTTTTCCTTCGTTCTTTCTCACAGACACAGACACACAGACACACACAGACACACACAGACACACACAGAGACACACACACACACACACACACACACACACACACACACACACGCGCGCGCGCGCGCGCGCGCGCACAAGCACACAAGCACGCACGCACACGCACGAACCTGCAGAAAAGGAAATCCCCAGAGTGAACTGCATGATAAAAACACGCAACACAGGTCATTACCACGCGCCGAGGAGGCCATTTCCGGAAACAGTTATCTCCCTTGTGAGATGCCATATTGTCTTCTGTCCGCTGGTTTCTTTCTGCCGGATCATGACGATGTGTTCCTACAACTGTGGCTCCTCCTCTGTCGGCAACCTGATGTGTACTTCTGCTAATGAAGTTTTCGTCTCTCTTCACTAGTTCTTCGTCGTCTGCGTTTACAGAATAATGGCCGTCATCTATCATGATCGATGGAAGTGTGTTCCTATCAGTGAGAAAAATGTGACCATTGTGACTTTCCATGATTGTCTGTGCCTGAAAAGAAAAATAAATCCAAACAATAACAATGTTAACGCTGCTTTTTTTTTTTTTTTTTTTTTTTTTTGTGTCCCATCTTCTGTCCACCCTCAGTGGCAGTTCACCCACGCCACTCATTCCGACACCCCGTCCACAGCCACAGCCCGGTCAGTCCCGCCGCAGCCCCAGCACCGGCAATCCACAGAGAGCAGTCCATGTCAAGTCGTCAATAGGCAACCCACCGGAGGGAGACACTGCACTGCTGTCGAGTCATTTTGGTGCTGTTCAGTAGCGCCTGTTCTGAACCAGTTTACGCATGACATCTCCTACTAAGCCCCGTGCTGACGACAATAATTGCATAGTCGCGGAGCCGGCGTGAGTGAGCTCTCCCTCCAGAGGGCGTCACCACGTCCGTCCCACCACAGCCCCCATGGACTTGCCGATGCCGGTAACACCGACGGAATCAAACCAAGACCTCAGACGTGGAGAGGACATCGAAACGGAAGTCACAATGAGAGCAGAGCACCAAAGGCCACAGAACTTGAGACTTTTTTTTAAATGCTGATCGATGAGTATGAGATGATGAAGATGGTGCAGCAGATTTCCATTCCGGCCTGATTCTGCATGAAAGGGCTGTCCTCTACGCTTCCTTTCATAATATAATAATATATGGATTTTATATGGCGCAATTCTTGGGGTCAACTCATTGCGCTCAAACACACACTCGAACACTCGCACCTACATGTGTTCACACACACACACACACACACACACACACACACACACACACACACACACACACACACACACACACACACACACACACACACACACCGACACAGGCGCACTTATCAAGTTTCATCGGTTCAAGCGTAAACAATACAGTTTTGCATGCAGTACATAAAAAGTCAGGTCAGAATAATAGACACACAGCATTTAGATATTATGGTTGAAGAAGGCTTTCCTAAAGAAGTATGTTTTTAACTCTGACTTGAATTTAGATAATGTGGGCAGGTAACGTAAGCTATCAGGAAGAGAATTCCAAAGAGTGGGCGCACTAAAGCTAAATGCTTTCTCACCGACTGTCTTTAACGAGCGCCTAGGAATTTTCAGAAGTTTTTGAGAAGATGAGCGACGAGACCGAGAAGTTTGATAGGTGGACAGAGAAGCAGAAAGATACTGTGGGAGTGTCCCATCAAAGTAAAGATAGGCAAAAACTGCGATTTTGAACTGCCATCGATATTTGATGGGAAACCAGTGGAGTTCACGCAACAAAGGTGTAATATTTCATTTTTACGCTTTTTGAGAACAAGCCGAGCTGCACTGTTTTGCACCCTTTGTAATCGTGCAAGCTGTTCTGAAGGAAGTCCTGCTAACACAGAGTTACAGTAGTCTAATCGGGACATTACCATGGCGGTGATGAGTCTGATTGTTGCCTGTGTGGAGAGGTAAGACCGGATAGAAGCAATACGTCGCAATTCCAGGAAGCATGCACGACAAACATTAGATATTTGGTTGAGGAGGTACCAAACAGCCATGATCTCGGTTTTGTCACTATTCAGCTTAGTTTGTTGCTGGTCACTCAGACTTTTACATCCCCAAAACATGCGATAATATCTGATTGAGCACCTTGAAAATCGCTGGTAGTTGCGCTCTTAGAGAGTTCAGTGTCATCTACGAATTTGTGGAAATCACAGCCATGGGCAGAAATAACGTCAGATAAAGGCTGAGAATAAAGGGTAAAAAGAACTAGTCCAAGGACAGAGCCCTGGGGAACACCATACAGAAGAGGAGAAGGGGATGATCCAGCACCATTAACGATTACCGTCTGTGTCCTGTCAAAAAGGTATGATGTGAATCATTTGGGAACCATATCGTCAAATCCAAAAGTAACCTTGAGTCTCTTGAGTAGGATAGAGTGGTCGAGAGTATCAAAAGCAGCACTGAGGTCAAGCAATGCTAGAAGGGAGACCAGTTTATCGTCTGATTTATAAAGCAAGCAGTCTAAGACACTCAGAACGCAGTCTCTGTGCTGTGGGTTTTCCTATAAGCGGACTGACACACTTCCAGGAGACCATTACCTGACAAATGGGATTGGAGCTGCTTCAAAACAACACGTTCAAGGATTTTAGAAAGAAATGGAAGATTCGATACCGGTCTGAAATTCTTCATATCATTTGCGTCAAGACAACTTTTCTTCAACAAAGGTGTGACAACAGCATGTTTGAACTGTGGAGGGACACACCCAGATGCGAGAGATTTGTTCACAATGGACGTAATCAACGGCACCAGATGTGAGGCACACTGTTTCATGAGGGGAGTGAGGATAGGGTCAAGGATACAACTTTTACCAGGAGAAAGAGCAATCAAATCAAAAATCTGCTTTTCACTAAACGGGTTCAAAACAGGAAAACAAAGGTCCATCATACAAATCAAAAAGAGCAGACCGGCATGAATCAACCCGAGAGATACAGACACCTGCAGTGTTGGTCAGGAAATTTGAGCAACACTCTCAGAGGCGCATCCATTAAGTGGATGAAACTTGACTGTGTGGTCCAAGCCTTCCCAACCGAGCCTGTAAACTCAACTCTGGGTAGGAGCCGGTCGGGGCAGATAAATCCCACATGACTCGGATGGGAATCGAACCCACGACACGCCATCAAGGAGTCCGCGACGCCAACCACTTTGACATGGCGGCTGGTAACAACATTAATTCTTGATATGCTTCACAGGGTGCAGATTTGTTTCTCGCGCTGTGTGCTCCTAATACAGTATTTTGAAATCCTCTTCTTAAATGTTATATGATTAACATAAAATGGGGCCGAACAATTTGTCTGATTTGTCGAAGAAAAAAACTTTTAAAGATACACCACTGGATCCGTCTCGAAGAAATCGTCCCCTACTCACAGTTACTGCCACACCGTCGAAAATGCAATGGCGTTGAAGGTATTTATCAACGCACAGGACGCACAATTACGTTGTTCATAGCACGTGCATAACTTGTTTGACTCATCACCGACACATTACACCAAGTTAGCACTGAATCACGGCCACAATCGCTTGAAACATCTAAATTGTTCATCGAG
The DNA here is from genome assembly GCA_016801955.1 of Conus betulinus. NCBI lineage: Eukaryota > Metazoa > Mollusca > Gastropoda > Neogastropoda > Conidae > Conus > Conus betulinus. Next base: position 47,902 of record JADBJO010007751.1, read on the forward strand.
CGGACAGCAGATCGACTCATACTCACACTTGGTAAATCATCTACATAAAAATCCTGTTGAGGAACTTCCACATTCTTCAGAGAGATCCCAATTGGAAAAAAAAAAAACTCGGCGAGCATCCAATGGCACTTGAGAGACATTAACCTATTGGACCATCCTGCACAACCATCTCTATTGAAAATATTAAACTATTTTACGCTAAACTTGTCTGAGTCTGATTGTATTAATCAATGTCCAACACCTACCGAACAGTTGGCCTCTCTACGTATACACACAATGATGGAATACACATACCCAGAGAAACACAAACATAGATACACACGGATAATGTTGAATGCAAGCACACACACACACACACACACACACACACACACACACACACACACACACACACACACACACACAATTATTATAAAAGAGTTACAAAGAGCCTCTTTTGAAAAATTTGAGGAATACTACAAAGAAAGTGTTCTCCCCCCCCCGAATACACAAACCCGACTCTTCTATACTTTGTTGTACGAACTCTCGAGCAAGTAATCTTTTAAAAAGGGCTTCCACAGTAAATCCAGTAAACCGTAATACAAACATAGGATTCTATCCAAGACACAGTAAAACAACTTCTCTCCTTATCACTTAGGTTAAAAATAAATGCATTTAGAACAAAATATGTCAGAATATTCGATGTGCTTGCGGCGTCCTTGATAATTGTACAACAACACATGTTCTATACTTTTGCCCCTACTTTGATTCCGACTTGTCAGAATTTAGAAAGGATGCTTCAAAGTGCATATTCCAGGATACCATGTCTCTCTTAAATTTTGTACGAATTCTTATGTTAAGCCCAGTTGGCTCAATCCTGTAATTGCTGTTTCATGATTTTTTTTTTTTATACAGATGTTTGTTTTTACTTTTGATGTTTTTTTTTTTTTTTTTTTTTTTTTTTTTTGGTTGTACTGTTTAATTCTTACTTAGAGTTTCTCCTCATCACATCACACACACACACACACACACACACACACACACACACACACACACACACACACACAACACACCTCGTCTAATATCACATTTAGTGAAAAGACGTTAAATTGAAGAACAACAACACACACACACACACACACACACACACACACACACACACACACACACACACACACACACCACAGACAGACACACACACACACACACACACACACGCACACCCCCCCCCCCCCCCCCCCCCCCCCCCCCCCCCCACACACACACACACAAGCTCGCAGACTCGCATGCACGGACGGACAGATGAATGCAGTGTAAAGAAAACTTCAGATTTACATTTTTGTACCACAAAATATTGTGATTGACGAGTTTGACATATCAGCTACAATACGATAATGTTTGCGACGTATATATTATCAAGTCTCTCTAAACGACAAACATAATCATAAATAACTGGAGGGGTCTTCGACGCGAAATACATTTTTTAGTGACTTTGAATCGAGTTATCCACGAAAAAATGGCATGGTAATACTAACAAGTCTTAGTATTATTATCAGAATGAGTTCACAGGCTGGTCTGTGACACAAAACGGTAGCAAAATAATGAAACAAATTAACAACGATGATAATGCCGCCATAACCTTTTTACTACTCTAGCCACAAGGACATATCTGTTTTGCAAGCGGTTAGACTTTATCTTTTATCTGCTCTCCTAGTACATCTATTTAGGTCGTCTTTCATACCTGATAGAAAACAGTGTACACCCCAATAAACAATTCTACTACTACGCAAAGTGAACGTCTTCTCGCTGACATTGCTCGACTCTGGGTCACACGCTCACTTAATTTTTCTGTGTGTTAGTATAAAAAAAAACATCCAGAATGCAAGAAACAACTGGAAAAGAAAAATTGAAAATCTCAACATGGAGAAAGATGGAAGAAAACTATGGAATCTTGCCAGAGCCATGAACAATGAAAAACCAACAGCAGCAGCCATTGTTCTAAAGGAAAATGAAGAAATCCTTACACCAGCCGCCGTGGCGAAGTGGTTAGCGTCGCGGACTCCCGGCTGGGAGGTCGTGCGTTCGAATCCCATCAGAGTCATGTTGGTTTTTCTGCCCCG
>JADBJO010007751.1:55000-67500 GCA_016801955.1 Conus betulinus
TGAAGTGCCTGTCTGAACTGAGAAGCTCATTACAATCTTGTATTCTTTGAGCCCGTCCTGACGTCAAAGTGTGTGTCCAGAAACCGGCAGGAGTAGAAGAGCTGGCCTTTGATGTGTTCTGGGAGAGGATGACCACAATTACACACCTGTGACCAGTTGATCAGCAGATCTGGAACAACACGGGGACATTGGTCACTGGGTTTTAATGGGGGATTTATTCAACAGCATGGGGACGTTGGTCACTGGGTTTTAATGGGGGATTTATTCAACAGCATGGGGACGCTGGTCACTGGGTTTTTAATGGGGGATTTATTCAACAGCATGGGGACGTTGGTCACTGGGTTAATGGGGGATTTATTCAACAGCATGGGGACGGTGGTCACTGGGTTTAATGGGGGATTTATTCGCCAGCATGAGGACGATGGTCATTGAAGTAAATGGGGATTTATTCAACAGCATATGGTGGGTGGTCACTGGGGTTTTAATGAGGGATTTATTCAACAGCATGAGGACGATGGTCATTGAAGTAAATGGGGGATTTATTCAACAGCATATGGTGGGTGGTCACTAGGGTTTAATGGGGGATTTATTCGCCAGCATGAGGACGATGGTCATTGAAGTAAAATGGGGGATTTATTCAACAGCATAAGGTGGGTGGTCACAAGGTTTAATGGGGGATTTATTCAACAGCATGGGACGGTGGTCACTGGGTTTAATGAGGGATCATCCAACAACATGGGGGCGATGGTCATAGAAGTAAATCGGGAATTTATCCATCAGCATGGGGATGGTGGTCACTGGGGTAAATGGGGGATTTATCCAACAGCATGGGGATGGTGGTCATTGGAGTAAATGGGGGATTTCTTCAACAGCGTGGGGAACGGTGGTCACTGGAATGAATTGGGGATTTACTCATAAACATGGGGACTTTGGTCACCGGGATGAATGGGAAATCGTTCAACAACGTAAGGAAGCTGGTCACTTCGATCAGTATGGAATTTATTCAACAACATGAGTACACTGGTTAATAGGATCAGTGGGGGATTTATTCAACAATAAGGATATATTAGTTACTGGGAATAGCAAGGAATTGATTCAGCAACATGGGTATCTTGGTCATTGGGATCGATGGTGAACGATTCAACAACGTACAGAACGTGGATCACCGTAATGGACGAGAAAATTTTTAAACAATACCGGGACGTTGATCCCTGGGATACATGTGGAATTAATTTAACACCACAAGGACGTGCGTCACCGGAATAAACGGGGGAATTTATTTAACAGCATGATGACGTCGGGGACCATGAAAAATGAGGAATTTATTCAATACCATGGCTACACTGGTCATCGGGACAGAAGGGAATTCATTCAACAATATGGGGACATTTGTCACGAAGATAATGGGGAATCTATTTAACAACATGGGGACATTGGTCATTGAGATAAAAGGGGACTTCAGTCAACAACATGAAGACGTGAATCACTGGGATCAACTGAAAATTAATTCAAGCATGTGGGACCAGCTGTGGAGGTTGCCAGTTGTGGTCACTTGGCTCTTTTCGATTACACGCTTGCAAAAACTGTGGGAAAGTTTGGAAATGTTGGTGTTAAAGTGTTAAAGAATATCAACTGGGCTTCATATACCTGAGAATGTTTAGCCGTACGGATGCCTGAAGACTAGAAGCCAGCCACACACACACACACACACACCACGCACACGCACACGCCACACACACACACACACGCATACACACACACAAACGTGCGCGCGCGCGCACACACACAGTCTCTCTCTCTCTCTCGCTCTCTTTCTCTCTAATATATATATATATATATATATATATATATATATATATATATATATATATATATATATATATATATATGTTACACACGCACACACACACACACACACACACACACACACACACACACACACACACACACACACACAAACATACACATACAGAGAAAGAGACAGACAGAGAGATTATCCTTTATTTGAATGATAAAGGGTGTATATGATCTTCCAGTTAAAACAGTGAAATTCTTACCCTCTGGGTTATTTGTGTTTATTTTGGGGGATGGAAAAGATGTGTGTGTGTGTGTGTGTGTGTGTGTGTGTGTGTGTGTGTGTGTGTGTGTGTGTTCACCTGCTTACATCATCAGAAACCATTGTGTTTATTCCTGACGTCTAGGAAAGAGGTAATGAGATGCTGACCAATCAGAGTGAGAGTGGAGGAGACCAAAGGAGTCCTTAGCTGCCTGCACCACGTACGTCCATCAGAGCACCCAGTATCTGCCACAAGGCAACAAACATAAAGTGCACATGTAAACATACAGACACGGATGAGACGTGCAAACGGGTACAGATTTGCCCCAAGCAAACAAACAAACAAGCGCACATAGAAAGATGAAACAATACATTACTGTAAAGACCTCACACAAGTACAAAATACATATCCACACTTACAGTCAAACACTCGGCATCCTTCTTCTCCCCCGCTCCCTTACCTTGGCTGATCTGCTTAGTAAGTTTTCACGCAATGCAAAGGTATCGTATCGTTAAGTAAAAACTTTGCCTTTTTCACTTTTTTTTTTGGGGGGGGAGGGGGGGGGGGCGGAGCGGACATCAAAGGATGATTATGGTCATACTCTGATGACGTTTTCGTCTCCCCTTATGCCGTAATGCCGCCACTCTTGAGGACCACAGCTTCTGCTTCAGAGTGTGGTGGACATCGGACATGTCTCTTTTCTCAGCAACATTGAACGTAAACAGTAGGGAAGGAAGGAAAGCGGGAAGACAAAAAAAGTGATATATCTAATAAAGTGGTATAATCTACACAACCAGAGACGCCTAGGATACCCCCCTTTCCGGACTGAAAAGTCAAAGTACCCATTTTTCTGTCGAGTATTTTACTGAGTCTGGCTGCCTGAACGGAGAAGATTTTCCCCTCGGCAGTCAGAAGTAATACTGGTCTAAACTGGTTGACATCACTCGAGTTTTGCTCTCTGAGGAATGTATACTGCATCAGCTATCATCCTTTGGCTGCTGATTTTCTAATTAACATTTTTGAAGGCTATGGAATTAGAGTAAAAAGACAGGTCTTACAAATAAAGAGTCTGTGTCACGTGATATGCTACCAGTTCACTTAATGTCAAACAGTACAAAAGCCAACATTCACCGTGTTTATCATCCACCTACTCACTCTTCATATTGATACTGTTTTTATCTCACTTACCCTTACCATTGATACCCTGCCACACTTAACCATAGATGTCCTGTTTACCTCGCGCACCCTCACCACACATACCCTTCTTGCCCAACGTACCCTTTCCATGAATCCCCTGAGTACTCAATCACGTCATCACTCAATCTCTGTTTATCCCATCCATTCTTGCCAGGGATACCCTGCTACCCCATCCACCCCTATCACAGATACTCTGTTTACCTCACCCACCCTTACAATCTGTTTACTCCATGCAGCCTTACAGATGCTCGTTTACCCCACTTACCCTCGTCGCAGATACCTTGTTTACCCCAACCATCTTTACCATTGACACTCTGTTTACTCCACAACCCCCCCCCCCCCTCCCCTTCGAGAGGGATACTCTTTTAACTCCGTTCAACCATACCACGGATAACGTACATTAACCCCATGCATCCAATAAAAAATGGTATATCACAAATAACATGCCTACCCTACCCACTCTTACCACGGATACCGTATTTAGCACACCCACCGCTACAGATACCCTGCTTACCCAACACATTCTTACAACGGATCCCGAATTGACCTTGCACATACCTTTCAAGATATCTTGCTAACCTCTTCCGTCCTTACCAAGGATACCTCTTTACCCCAGCCCACCCTTATAGTCAATATCCTGATTGCTCCACCCACCTCTGTGACAGATACCCTGCTTATCCCACCTAATCTTACCATGTATAGCTTGTTTACTCCTCCTACCCTTACCGTAGAGATCCTCTTTACACCATCTATCCTTTCACGGATACCCTGCTTACCCAACCACCCTTGCCACGGGTCCTTATTCACCCCACCCCGCCCTTCACTGATACAACGTTTACCCCACCCATCCTTGTCGTGGAAACTCTGTTTACCTCACCCCCCCTCCCCCTCCCTTATCACACATACCCTCTTTATTGCACCCACTTACCATGGTTGCCGTTGTTACACGATCCACGCTTATCAGATATCCCTCTTACCCTCCCACCCTTTTTAACAGATACCCTGTTTACACCATCTACACTTACCATTGATGGCATATTAACCCGGCCAACCTTTACCATGAATACACACTTTACCCAGTCAACCCTTGCCATAAATATCCGGTTTACCCTACCCACCCTTATCACAGATATCCTGTTTACCCTACCCACTCTAATGACAGATGCCCTGTTTACCCTACCCACCCTTATCACAGATACCCTGCTTATCGTACCCATCCCTACCACAGATACCCTGTTTATCCTATCCACCCTTATCACAGATACCCTGTTGACCACAACCATCCTTTATCACAGATAGCTGTTACCACACCCAAACTTACCACAGATACTCTGTTTTCAACAACCACGCTTTACCACTGATACCTTAACTACACTATCCACCTTGGTCACAAATATCTTTTACCACTGATACTCTGCTGAACCCACCCACTGTAACCATGGGTACCCTGTTTATTACAGCCACCCTTATTACAAACACCCTGCTTAACCCACCCACGCTTGCCATAGATACCTTGATTATCCCACGTATCTTTATCATAGATACCATGTTTACCCCATCCACCCTTATCATCGATGCCTTGTTGATCCCACCCCACCTTTACCACGGATACCTAACTCACCAAGTCCCACCCATATCACAAATGCCCTGGTCACTCCACCCGCCCCCGACCATGGATACCCTGTGTACTCCACCCATCCTGATTATAGATAGCCTTGCTCACCTCACCCAACCTTATGACAAATAGGCCTACTTTAATATCCCATCCACCTTTACCGTTGACACACTGTTTAACCCACACATCCTTACGATAGATACCCAGCTCATTCCAGTCAAGCTTACCATGGATCTCCCGCTTACCTCCCCTTCCCCAGCCTTACCAGGCATACCCTGGTTACACCACCACCGGTGGTCACTACTCTTATGTTCTTCACCAAACTGCTCAGAGATTGTCGAGCCGGGAATTTCGGACGTTGGATAGTGGGCAGTTTGGTGAGGTAATCGTGTGGATGAAATCTTTTCGTTCGAGGAAAATCGCGGAGAACTTCCTTCAAAATAAAAACAAAATCCAGACATGGGGAAATAATTTAAATGTAATAAGTCCTTAGGTAGTCGTGTGTGTGTGTGTGTGTGTTTATTTCCAAGGGTAACAGATAAGCAAACACATGCTTTTTTTTTTCATCATCCGGCCCCTTGCCCCGTTAAGGGACTAAGTATGACCAGCGACAAAGACTTACAAAACTTTTAACAAACACACATATCTTCACAACATTTAAAAGTTCATCCAATAACAGTTAAGGCGTAGATGACTTTAAAAGGAAAAAAAACATGTACTAGATTTTAGCAGGGCATGATTATAAGCAAATGCACATCTTGACTGTTATCAGGAAGATAGAAGTGTGTGTATGTTTTCGTATTCTTACTAAAACAAAAACTTCTAGAAGTGATGGTTTGAAATGTATTGCAATAAAAACGTAAGTTCCCATGCACTGTGTTATTAACGATTGTTGTGTGTTAGATGTATGATATGTAAAGCACATTCTGTCTATCTATGTGTGTGTGTGTGTGTGTGTGTGTGTGTGTGGGGGGGGGGCGTGCGTGCGTGCGCGCGCGCGCGCGTGTGTGTGTGTGTGTGTGTGTGTGTGTGTGTCCGGTGCCGTCTATTTTGTTGTTGGTTAGACAAATCTACATGTTTCGACTTGTCTCTTCTTCGAGGTTGCCATGGTAACTCGTTAGCATGCTGGGCAATTAGAATATGATCGGCATTCTTAGCTGACTTTAACGCACCTTGCTGCTGGCGTTCTTATCAAACACAATGTCTGCTGAAAAGCTCTGCAGGGAGAGCATTAAACTGAAAGACGCCCCTTTCTTGTTGTTTTCCCCCAAAGGATTGGAACTATGTCTAAGCCACATGATGGAGCGTTGGGGGAGGGGATACATGGAGAGTGGGGACGGGGAAAAGGATCAGGAGAAAGGGAAGAGAAGAAAAAAAAAAGGGGGATGGGGGGTGGGGTGGGGAGAGGGGTGTGTCCGGGAGGGGGGGGGGGGGAAGGAGCACAGGGGGAAAGGGGAGGAGGGAGAACAAAGTGAGGGTGAAGGGGAAGACAAGGATGGAGGGGTTGGGTGTGGTGGAGCAGAGGTATAGGGATGAGTGGGGCCAGGGAGGGGAGGAAGAAGATATAAGGGTGGGGAGGGCTGAGGAGGGAAAGACGGAGCGGGCGGGGGTTGTGGAACGGGGGAAAGGGGGGGGGGAGACAGGGCTTCTCTTTCTCCCTCTATGTGTGTGTGTGTGTGTGTGTGTGTGTGTGTGTGTGTGTGTGTGTGTGAATACTTACAACCACTTATGAATATGTCTTTCAGAGGCAGTAAAGTTCATCCGATTTGACTTGAGCCTCTTGCAGAGGCTGTGTTCATCAGTGTGCTCACACCAAAAATTACAGCACATGTTAGGTAACTACAGAAGTAAAAACAGCATTGAGAAAAAAAGTCAAAATTTCTGGGCCCACAGTCTGTAAAATGCCGTTGGAAATCACCACCATGCTTGTTCCTGTAGTTCCGATTGATTTCATTGTCAGACTCGACGTGTGGCCTTTACGGGTTGGCTGGGCCATGCTCAGCCTGATACGCCAGCATCATCCTTGACTCCCAGTAGTAATGCCAACTCCATCAGTCTGCTGCGTGTTTTTTCAGATCTGCACCAACATTCCCCCCCCCCCCCCCCCCCCCCCCCCCCCTTAATGTAGTTATGTAGTTACGTGATGTGACGTATTCTGATCTGACGATATTTTTCAATTCTGCACGTGCTTCAACTTGCCGACATATCTGAATTCCAGAGCAAGACGTTGTGGGACGGCAGGTTCCGAGAAAGTACTGGATATCATACTCCAGTGATGGCCCTGTCTTGAATGTGTTCGTCCTCACCAGACAAGCGTTCGTCTGCAATGACATATTAATGTTTGATAGATTCGTTCATCAGTTCAGTGGGGGTTTTTTTTCTGTGCACATCGGTTGAATTGTTCCACGAAGTATCTTCAGAATCAAAAGGTCAATAGCCTGAAGTATGAAAAAAAAAAGAAGAAAATCGTTGTATCAAGAAGAAGAAAAAATACACCTCAGAAGCAACTGACAAAATTAAACTGGAAGCATTATATTCCAGCTAATTTACATTTCCGCAGGCAACGGAGAAAGAACTGACAGAACAAAAATACGGGCGAGGGACGTGATGAAATACACGTCCTGTCCACTGTTAGGGAAATCTTTCCATTAAGGTCTGACATTACCTTTAGAGTCATCAAGAATAAATACATTGACAGTCAGTTGAACACACGCATTACCTTCTTACTGTCGTCAGTAGGACGATTTGGTGACGGAAGAACGATAACTGGCGAACAGTAGAAAGAAACTCGTGGGGGGTTGGGCCACACCCGGTTCATGACTCCAGATGTCCCTCTGCTGCCCCCTTTTTTTTTCCCATCTCGGGACGAGCCATGGCTGGGATTCGAACCCATACCCTTCTGGACATGCTCATTTTCCACTTAATGACTCACGCACAAACCACTGAGCCACTGGGACACCTGATATTTGTAGGAAATATAAGCCTTATGAAGTTCAACATGATTGACAACGGCGTGACAACAGGCACACCTCATCTCTAGAGGGGAGACGATTTGTGTTCCGCATGGGCTAACAATCCCAGCGAGATGTGATGGTGGTAGGTTTATCGCCCTTTCTTGTTTAGTTCTCTCTCTCTGTCTCTCTCTGTCTCTCTCTCTTTCTTGTTTAGTTCTCTCTCTGTCTCTCTCTCTCTCTGTATATCTTTTGTTTGTTTCCTTGTCCTTTTTCTTTCTTTCTTTTTTTTTTTTTTTTTTGATTGAGTTACAGTTTTGCTGTTTCGACCACCACCCCAAACCACCACCTCCCCTCTGCAACAGCGTCGGTTCGCTCTTTTCTGGTGTTCTCTTTTCGCTCTGAAGTTTGAAATGAGTCGAAGTGTATGTGGGTGTTTGAGGCATATGGATCTTAATTGCCCTTTTTCTTTTCCTTTTTTTTTCGGTCTTTTTTTTTTTTCTTCTTTAAACTGGGGCAAATTTGTTGTCAAGTCGTTTTTATTTCTTTAGCATATGAAATTACATTGTAAGTATATGGAATATACATCGTGATCAAGACATGGATCTTCGAATGGTTTTCACGACACGAGACCCGAAATAATATTTTGTTCAAATAGCTATCAGCATCGCTATCCATCAAACTTGCATGGTGAATGAACTCTGCGAATGTGTTGATGAGAGCTGTAGACGTGAATGTTTACCAAATAACGAAGGTAACTCAATATCGTATTATAGAACACGGAACCCCACAAAGCACCGTGACATTCGCTGAAAGCATCCATTGCGATATGAATGATGATTGTGAATTTAAATTAATGACGACAATGAAAGGTATAAAAGTTACGCATTTACGATTTCCGATGGTTTCGATTTGTTAAATTATCATCGTTGAAAAACAAAGTTCTTCAGTTTTGATATAACTCCAGAAACAAAGTTCTTCAGTTTTGATATAACTGCTAAAGTCTATTATGGCAAGAATTTTGTGTGCGTGTGCGTGTGTGTGTGTGTGTGTGTGCGTGCGTGCGTGTGTGCGTGTGCGTGTGTGTGTGTGACCACCATAATATCACATTTTGTGCACTGTTAACTATTTGATCTGATATCCCATTTAACTTTCTCATTCAGAGACAAAGAAAGGGATAACTCCAGCATTTGCCGCATCAGATCTTTGGGGTCAATCTACAATAGCCCAGGGGAGGGGTTGTTGGGTGGTGGGGGTCGACTTTGGATTATGTTCTTTTCTTTCCATTTTTGTCATATTGCTATTGTCACGTAATGTCGATAGCTCCTTTCTCCATGAAGTCTGATTAAAAAAAAAAAAAAGCAGAATGCCCGTAGTTTGTAACAATGAAATCTGCTAATTACAAACCTACCCGTCACACCATGTTTAGACACCTGGTACAAACCCACAGAGACGGGTTTTTCTTTCCTTTTTTTTTTTTTTTTTTAGATCCATTCCGAGGTCGTTTGAAGTTACACGTTAGGTCTTGTCACGTGATGTGAAGACTTCGCTGTATCAGCGCAATCTTTTCTTCATCACATCAGTCTTTACATTCCCATACGTTGAATTTCAGTTTACAGGTGGAGGAAAAAATAAAATGAATAATCAAAATAAGATAAAATTTTGATCAGTGGTGAAATGACACTACCTCTTTTCACCCCTTCTCCCTCTCTCTCCACCACAGCAAGTGGAACGCACAACACGCGCAGTCACACAGTTCCTTTATAACCACCACCACCCATCCTAGACGAAAATATGTGTGCATAAGCTCACCGCCTCATTCTCCTCAACCTTTGCAACCGCTTAGATGCAGTATCACCCGAGAATCAGCGAACAGTGAGCGCTCAGTGCAGCCCCGTGTTTCACGCGCTTCCCGCCTGGCGTAGCTTAAAACTGTCCGCTGATCTGAAGTGCAGGCGAGAGTGTCGTGTCATGTGATCACTCGGCATCCAATCAGTGGAAGCGCCCTTCGTCCTCAGTCTGTCCAGGCCTGTCGTCCATCTGACGCGGCAGTCAAACGTCCTGCCATGCTCAGTGTGGACCGCACGGCGCTACTGGTAAGTTTTTAGAGACCGTACTACATAATGTACTGAGTGGGGTACGTAGGATATCATCCGTTCATTCCTTTTGTTGGTGACGTTTTTTTTTTTCCTTTAACGAATTTCTTTTAACGACATGCACGTAAAGAGAGATTCATGATAAACTCATCTTAAGCCCACCCCCCACCCTACCCATCCACCGCCCCTCGCTATCCGATAGTACGGAAATATTGGTTGCAGGAGATTTTTTTGAGAAGAGTTAGACGTGTTATAGTCACTTTCTTTTTATTCAATACATTTTGATAAGCAGCTTCAATATCTTGACGGAAACAAGCCCCCAAACCTGCAAAGAAAACAAATGCATTTCTGACGTATTCCAAATAACTCGTCAGGTGGATGAATTGGTCTCTGATTGGCTGCTGCTTTTTTTTTATGCTGTCCCTTCCTCCCTCGCGTTCTTGGGGGGGGGGGAGGGACGGGTAATGTTGGTCGGAGGAACTGGTAATTCACAGATGCTGGAAATTGATGGGATATTGAGGTAACTGGCCAGCATTAGCCCGTTTGCCGACCAAAATGGTGGTTGCTCATTTGAACCTTTATCTCCGTTTAGCTTTGGCTAGCAGGATTTACCGAATATTTGCAGACTCCAGACCCGACCCACGCCTCTTGTCATCCCCAGCAGTAGCAGTGGAAAATGGGGATTGGCCAGTTGAGCGCTTTCTGACGCATTCTGACCGGCCCCACAAAAGTCACCAACTGATGAGGGGCCAAGTGTGTCCCTCTGGCTGTGCTGATATATATATATATATATATATATATATATATATATATATATATATATATATATAATGCTGAACAACTAAGTAGTGTGACTGGTCGGTTATATATATACATACATACATACATATATGTATATATATATATATATATATATATATATATATAATGAAACTTATGTATATGATTCTAACTATTGCATCCCCTTTATTTAATAATACTTCAGTGTAAACATATTATGCTTGACGGAACTTTTTATTTGGAAAATATAAGTTTGTTAGTATTTTGTTCGTGACGCCGGAAACTTTAGCGGTTTTGGTTGCCTCTCACCACCCCAACCCCACCCCTCCTCTCCCCTCCTCTTTTCCCACCGCTCTTTATGAAGCCTCCTCCCTCCCTTAATCACACCGACACAGACACATGCGCGCACACACACACACACACACATACACAAATGCGCACGCGCGCGCGGACACACACACACACACGCACGCACGCACACACACAGTTCAGAGTAAGGTCTGTTGGTACACAAAATACAAAACGGGCAAGTAAATTTCCGACAAATATGTCTTCAAACGTTACAAGTAACAGACATGAATAACGCATAAAACTCCCCTTATCAAAGTCAGCACGACGTAGACAATGTACAAAGGAAGAATGGAATGGAACAATTACGGTTCAAAGACAGAGCAGGGGAGAGAAAAGAGACCACTGAAGTGGGAAGATGAGTGTGAAATAAGTGATGTGAATGTCGTCGCGATGTGAATGTCGTCGACAGAAAAGGCGTGTGTTTCGTAAAGCTTAGCGTTTTAAAAATGTCCCAATGAACCGTTTTCTGTTGTGCATTGTTTGTGTAATTACTGTGAAGTATGGTATTGAATATGGACCCTGAACAGGACATTGCCTAACGTGGATTTACATTCGATTGCAGCGTAGCACATTCTCAGTGAATTAAGCAGTTCCACACAGCTTCATAAGTCATTTATTCCTTCCAAATGACTGGCCAGTTAGTCTATACCGAGCGGAGAATAATGCCCGGTGATCTGACATCTCGCATAAGTTAAAAGTTTAAGGTTGGTTTGAGAACCTTAGCATTTTATCCGTTTCTCCTTTGAGCCTTTCTGGTTTTGTTCGCAGGGGACTGAACCGAGATATGCATCTGGTATTCAGATCTGACGTGATTGACTGCCCCATGCCGCGCTGAGGGTTGTAGGGCGTGTGGTAATGGGGGTGCTTTCAGGCAGTGACTGTGTTCCTGTGTATGAAGAGTCTGGTTTGCAGTTTGTTGTGGGCGTATTTACCAAGACCTCTACATTCTCCTCATTCACAGGTCGTCTTTAGGTGATGGGGGCCTTCGGGAAGCAGCAGGAACCATGATATTCTATGCTTTTTTTTTTTAATTTCAGACACTTCGATGCCCAGATGGTTCGTCATCTTGTAAGGTGGGTTATTAGGACAAGGGATCTCGTCCAGAATGACGGTATTGGTCAGGCTTAATCGCTTGCGGATTCATATTCTGCGCAGTCATTTAGTTTCTGACGAGGCTGAGGATGTGCAGGTCGCTATGTTGTTGAACTTCTCTATGGATGTGGAACTTGTACATTACGTAACTGGAGACATGATAGAGATGTCTCCGGTACGTGGTACTCTCATCGCGGCGTCCGAGTTGATCTCCGTATTTTTGCATGGGCTTTATCGCGTGGTCACATCAACTTATCAGTGCTCGTGGGGTGCCTGTCAGGGTGGACACCACAGATGTCATAGTGGTGGTGTTTTGAGCACAAAGCCACTGGCCTTTCAGTACAAGGCGTAGCTGCTCTAT